>PVJI01006987.1:0-46739 GCA_004026765.1 Micronycteris hirsuta | reverse complement strand
TGGATCATAACCAACAAAATAAAAAAGCAAGCAAAGCTTAACCAGAGACATTGAAATTAAGAACAATCTAACAATAGCCAGGGGGGGGGCGGGGGAGGGGTCAATGGGGAGAAGGGTTTTCAGGAACCACTATAGAGGACACATGGACAGAACCAAGGGTGGGGAGGGAGGCAGGGAAGAGACATGGGATTGGAGGGGGAGAGGAGGGGAGAGTATGCCGACAACTGTAATTGAACAACAATAAAGTAAAATAAAATAAAAAAATACAAAAGCAATAATCTTAGCTAATAGAGCAATAGCTAATTTTTATGATTATGGGTAGAATTCAATATCCAGGGTCTGTGTCCTGCCTGTGCCTAGACAGTGAACCCAGGGAGCACAGGCTGACAACCTCTCCTCCAGCAAGAGCTTGGAAGTGCGCAAACTACAGAGGACCTTCAGCAGAGGTGCTGCGTGCTAGCCATTCTGGACTATTAACGTTGAGCAAAATTACTCATTAGTTCAGAAATCTTAGGAAGGCTGAAGAGAAATAGAGAGCAAATATTCAAAAATAAGGTAGAATGTTCCATCCTGAGCCATCTAGACTACTCTGAAGAGGGGGACAGAGAACAATAATGAGATACCCAGTAAATGTAAACAAGAGTAGGTTAAAGAAGAGAGAAAGACAGAGTTTACCAATGCCTGGAAGCTGGGATTGAAAAAAAAAAAAAAAGAATGAAGAGAGAAATGGACAAGATTAAAAATAGTAATGGGGAAAAAACACGGAAGGAAAAAACAAGCTGTGAGACAGATTTGAACCAGAAATCTTACCTTGTTTTACAGCCAGTATTTATTAGATAACAGTACTATTACTCAAAAATCCCCAGGAAAATGGTTAAATTGTGCATAACAAGTTTAACTGGTTGAATAGAAATCTTAGATTCTGCTAGTATAAACATTCCGGCTTACACACGTGCATGTGCATGAGCATGTGGGCACACACACACACAGCACCCAACATCATTGCCTTGTAAAGTGAGTGAGCACTCTACTTCTTCAATTTGATGAGGAATTAAAGTGGCTGTTTGAAACAAAAAGGCAGAGGTGAGAGAGGAAGAGGGATGGAGCTGATGACATGGTGTCTATTTCTGTGAACCACTGTGTTAGGCAGGTTAGTTCCAGAAGCTAAAAGAAATACAGTAATAAAAGGTCATGAGATTGTAAGACGGTGCTAGAATTTGAGAGAACTGTTATCATTGGAGTCTTTGTGAGACATTGTAATTCATGTGATAAAAAGGACATTCTCCTTCCATTGGAATAATTATACTCCCCCCCCTTCTACTTGCAGAACTGGACATCAGCAGGAGATTGCATCCTGCAGTGTAAGACGCTATGGCTGGGCCACCTCGAGCAGGGAACACATGTTTTCTTTAAATGATTTTGCAGGCAACTGAGTTCACTTAGAAGTTACAGCCAGATGAGGAAAGAGAGACCTGGCAGAGATTTGTGTGATAATTATATTTGATTCCATTGCATGTGGAATACAACTTTGGTATATATCCTGATATAACTGGAGTTTACACTGAAAGGTAAAATGCCTTACCTGAGGAATGGTGGGGTCTATGGCTACTGAAAAATGGCTGTATATAGGTTTACATTAGTCTAATTTGTTGCCACAGACATAGGCAAAGTTGGGTAAATTTACAGTTACATATAGAAATATACCAAAGGGAAGCCACAGGTGCCTCAACTATTATGTGGATTCATTTATGACTGTGGAGAGTTTTCCATTTTGGAAATTTCTCGGTGGTCTAGATTAGCAAGTTTCAATCTTTTTCAACTCATGCCACATATCAACTAATTACTAAAATTCTGTGGCATACTTAGTTTTTGACATTCTGAAAAAACAATGGGTATAATTTTGATTCATTTAAAATAAGACTGGATGGCTATCGTTGAGTTGGCTATTGTTATTATTTTTTTTATTTGACAATCTAAGGGAAAAAAGGTTAGTGCCCCCAACTATATTGTCAGATATTGCATGTTTTCAAAGTTCTTGTGCCACACTGGTTAAAAACTGTGTTTCTACATCAGTCTGAAGCTCCCCAAATGACATTACATAAAAATACCATGGAGTCCAAAGTCAGCCAGAACACTGTGGTCTCAGAAACCAAAATAGGATTGTAAAGTGAGTCTATACTTTTTCACAAATTTCTAAGATATTCTCAGAGAAGGAGCAGAATCAATAGCAGAGAACTAAAATTTTCTCAGGTCATATAAGTTCAGACCCTGGAACTCTGAGAGAGGCCTACTATTTCTCTAACGAGACACATCATCTGGAACAAATAATACTTGTTCCCAATAAGCACCCAGAACATAACTGGGATGTCTCCACATTAAATGTTATGTAAAGGAAGGGAAGCTGCTATTTCTTTTGACACTAAAATGCCTGTGCCTTATGAGAAATCAAGTCCCATAGGCAGAGTCTGAAAGCTCTGAATGAGACAAAAGAGAATGAAAACAACTTTATCTTACTAATATAAAGGGAAATTTTCCTAACTGCAATATAATTTCTAAAAGTTTCTACTCCCCAACATGAAGAAAAACTAATCTTACTGATTTACACTGTTTTATATTTGTGATTTAGTTTTTCCTTGGGAAGAAATACCAGAATACCAAACTTGGGTGTGGACAGGCAGAGGGTAGGAGCCCTGAAGCCCATTCTAAAGGCAGAATCTCTGTGAAGCATTTTGCCCAAATCCTTCTTGCTCAAGTTCCCACCAAACCCCACAGGTTGTTATTCTAGAGTGCATAACTCAAAAATTGCAAGCACACTGCTGTGGAGGATTACCCTGGTGGGAATGGGAGGGGTGCACGTCTCAGTGGAAGAGGAGAGTCAGTAGGTAGGATGTTTTTAACAAGGTATCCATGTGCACTATACGAATAAAAAGTTGAGCTTCCTTTATCTTCAGTCCTTAGACCTCACAAAAGTCATCTGAACATCTAATCTCCAGGTCTACTTCCCTTGCTCAATGTTGCGATTCCCTGTGGTTATCCCCAAAACTTCCATAACTGTGTTACACATTAAAAGTGTTAAGAGTTAGTATAGCGGCTAAACCACTGTTGAAAGGACAATGTTAAGTCTATAGTTGTAGACAGAAACTAAAGCAAAGAGAACAAATTAAGTGGTAGAGTGACCATAAGAAACCTGGTGTCAGGGGAGGAGCAGACTGTGGCCTGCCCCACTCCAAACCAGGAAGTAGACACACTGTCCTCTGTACAAGTGCTCTAGGAGGTTGTCCTTGTCCAGGGGAGGAGTAGGTGTGGGTTGAGTAGGGAAAGCTAGATCCCATCGTATGGTGGTATATGGGTTACCTAATCAACATGTATTTGGGCTTAGAACAGAGTCATATAGATGAAAATCTTGAATTAAAAAATAGCTTGTAGCAAGGGTGCACATATTTTAATATTCAATGCAACTAGATATTAATTTAGAAAGCAAGGTTTTGGAATATCCTAAAATCATTATTCTGGGGATGATATATTTATAAAATTGCATTAGAGGTGAAATTATATCATATAGTTTTATATAACTCTATAATAGTTTTAAGAGCTTTCTCTTCATGCTGTCCCCACCCCAAAATTTTAAGTTCCTTATCTCAGAGATATTGCAAATTATGTGGCTAGACTTTGTTTCTGTCCCACATTTAAATGGCTTCCTATTGTCAGACATCAATAAGGACCCAGTCTTCAGGTAACAGTGCTAGAGCTGAATCACCTTAACTTCCTTATTTGGGGTGCTAGGAATGATTGCTTTATTGTGGCGTCAGTGGTGGTTTTATGGCAGAATCATAAATAGCTCATATCGTGGGATCAACTCAGTCAATCTCAACGTACCCTCAGTTCGCATTGCCTACTTACAGCTGGTTAAAATAGCTTCAGTACATTTTTCTTCTACATGATTTTAGAGCTCTAAATCAGTGGTCTGCCTTTAAAGCTAGATGTACTCAGCACACAACCATCACAATAGTAATTTAAATATTCTCTTTTTCTTGAAATAATTGTCGTTTATTAGCTCTCTTCCTATATTAGTGGAGAAATCATGGATTTTGTAAGGAAAAATAATAAATGAACATTTGGGTATTTGAGAATGAGAATGCCAAATGTTCAGGTCTTATCGGTTTTAAACACATATTCCTAAAAATAAAGTTCTGATCTTTATATCTGTTCTCTTTAGGCCAGCAATGGCTAATACAATGTGGACTCCTGTCAGTGGGGTCCATGCGTTGTGGCTGCGACAAACAAGTTCACACGGAATACAGAAGTCCTGTGGAGAAAATGGATGGCATGGCCGCTCTCTAAGTGAGAGAGGGCCCCAACCCCTGCCTGGACAGGCTTGTATTGCTTTTCTGGTTACATTACATGGAGGATGGTCCTCATTTGCTATGCACAGGTTTGCTTTAGGTGATTGCCTTTTATAGATAACAAAGGAGAAGGTGTTGCTAATTATATCAAAGAAAAGGATGTTGCAAATGCAAGAGGAAAAGTGGTTGAACTGGTTACACTCTATCCTTGGGAGGTTTAGCACAGACTAGGAAGTTACTTTAAAGATATGCAGTAAACATGCATTGCCTCAATTCAGGGTGAGGGAGTTTTAGCAAAAAAGCAAGCCTGAAAGCAGCCTCGATACAATGCAGGCCTGATTCCCCACGGGAAAACCTATCTGTAGGCTTGGTTCCTGTGTGCTGACTCACTCCAGCGGGTTTTTCGACTTGGGCTGGGCCACATTCACCACTGCCAAGTGGACTGGTTCCCCATACTAATATGTGTCTTTGTATCTCCCACTGCATCCATAACAGTGCTGGTCCTATACCAGTTCTTAGTAGATATAAATTTCAACAGATCCTTCTACTAGAGTTTAATCTATAGATATAAGATTGTATTTCCTTTACAAACTTCTCTACAAAACAGAAAGTTCAATTGCATCCACTTGCCAAGAAAACAACATGAGACCTGAGGCCACTACTGGTGGGGTCAGTGTCCTTAAGGCTGGCCATCCTCTGCAAGCACAGAATGTCAGAAACCTATGTTCAAAAATAGAAAAAATGGCATTTATAGTTCCAAATACATTGTTCTTTCTAAAAAAAAATTAAATAAATGTTAAAGGAACTGGAATACATCAAAATTATCATTTATAGTCTTTCAAATTTTAAAGGTATAAATCCCAGTATATTAAGATTTTTACTGAGATAAGTAAAATTTACCTTGATCTATCAATTACATATGAATAAATACAGCACCACTGCTATTGGTTCACAATGGGAAATCTACAGTAAATTTAAAATTAATTAACTAATTAGCAAATTAATAAAAAAAATTAACTAAAGGCTTTCATTTCTATTCTGAATTTTGCCTGGGGGTGACTACAAAATCAGGCATATTTTGGCACTGATTTTTCCTTTTGAAGACTCTAAATGAAATAGATTTCATATTCTCTGTGAAAAGAGAATGATTGTTCTTCCTCCCCAAACCCCTCCTGCCACAGAACTAAGCTCTGCACTCATGGGTGGGGCAATTCTCCCCGTGGCAAACATAATTCTTCAAAGAGAAGGCAAACTTATCCCCCTGGCAACATCACCAGTGAAAAGTACTCACATGATTTGCCTGTTTAAAAGACAGTTAAGTGGAAGATCCCAGATTTTAAGGCAGTCATCTTATTGAGAAGACAATTTGTTAAGTCTCATCTAACTCCAAGACTAAATCTGAACTCAGTTCTACACAAACTCCAAATGAAGGTAGGTTAGTTAAGAATACAGGGCACACTATGCAAATATTCAGCATCTTTTTTAGCCATGACAGGTATTAGACCACACAGACTTAAGTATTTGTTTCTAGCTGTTTTAATTTAAAAGTGAAAGATTCTGCCCTGGCTGGTATAGTTCAGTGGATTGAGCACGGGCTGCGAACCAAAAGGTCGCGGGTTCGATTCCCAGTCAGGGCAAATGCCTAGGTTGCAGGCCAGGTCCCCAGTGGGAGCCACTTGAGAGGCAACCACACATTGATGTTTCTCTCCCTGTCTTTCTCCCTCCCTTCGCTTCTGTCTAAAAATAAAATAAATAAAATCTTTAAAAATAAATAAATAAAATAAAACTGAAAGGTTCTTTCTCCCTCTCTCTGTCCTTTCTCTTTTTTCAGGCCAAATGCTACCTTCTTGGAGCGACTTCCCTGATGTATCTCTTCACTCCCTCACTCCACAACAAACACACTTTTCCTTAATTATAATCTTTTTACTTCATTTAGAAAATAAGCACAGTTTGTGATTATGTAGTTCTTTGTTTACAATTACACTTTATCATTAGATGGTTATTTTAGCCTCTCAGAAAACATATACTGAGTAAATACTGATGATAATTATTCATTTAAATATAATAAGATAGAATAATACATTTATTTTTTAAACTCCAAGCCTTTCACTTAACAATAATATAAACATGCATATCATTGAATTGATATTTCAATGTGATCATAGGAAAAACTTGGAAAACAAGATTGTTAATAAATAAAGACATAAAAGTATGTTTCATACATTTACATTATAGTAAAATGACTATAAACTTCCTATGTATTTTCTAATAAGATGTAATGTGCATTTTCTCTAATGCTTAAGAATATTCAAATCATCTATAGAATATAAAACAGATGGAATAAATGAAACTCAAACACGTGTTAAGCAAAGAAAAATTATATGCTAAGACATGGTAGACACAGATAAAGTAAAGCAGAGAGTGTGAGTGCTAATTATAAATAAAAGATAAAGGTACAAAATATACAAGAGGCACATGAGGTTCTCAATCCTCATGAGGCCTTAAGTCAGCCAACCATTGGTGAAACTCATTTTCATTTCACATGTCCACAACAGGCCCACAAAACCTCAAGCTCACTGCCAAGTTTCATCTATGTATCAGATGTACTTACCCTGCATCTCTCTTACTAAGCAGTGTATTGTGGCAATTCCACTGTTATCTGACCATGTCTATTTATCTGTTTATCTGCGTCTTGGATATGGAAAATTTCTCTTAAGTTCTAAAATCCCATTTCCTACCTTTTGACACATCCTAAGCAAGAGATATTGGAAAAGAAAAGGCAACCAGCGGTGAGGGGGAATGGGGACATCTGCAATAGCGTCAACAATAAAAATAAAGAAAAAAAAGAGGTGAAGAAAGGCTAAAGTTAAAAGAATGCCACTGCGATGTTCATCTTATAATTACTCAAGCCCACAGGAAATTAATGAGCAACAGAGGAACAAATGGCAGGAAATGACACTTTGAAACTCTCCCCAATGTAAGGCAGAGAAATGGGCCAGTAAGGCTGATTCTTAAAAACCTATCTCATGAGTGCTTCTTGAATATGCCTATCATCACTTTCCCTTACTCTGCGGTTGATATTGTATGTGGAGAAGGAGTGACAAATAAATTATATAAAATGTTTTGGCTTGGTCCCAACTCGCTGCCACTGTCATAGGAAAGGGTCAAGGACTTCTTCACATACACAACAGGACAGGCAAGTTTAAGGAAGACAAATGAAGTGTTTAGTGACTTCCTTGTTAGATTTCTGGCCATAAGCTTTCAAATTAGGTGATAATGGTATTCCCCAAAAGAAAGAAGGCTTCTGAAGGCTGTCTGGAATGCCTGGTTTGGGTTGCAAGAGGTGGCCACACCAGGTACAGTGTGTGCAGCAGGCAGGAGTTAAATAGTTAACATAGCAAAGGGCCATTCTTCCTAACAGTCAGGGAGCCCCAACAGTTTATTTCATTCTTCTCACTCCCTTTCCTGCAGGATGTACATTTATAAATAATACAATAGGACTCCTGCCAACAAAATTTTAACTCTCCCTTTCTTACTTCTAACCCAAATCCTATATGTTCTAACTTTACACTGTAAAGATAATGATCAATTATTTTTATAAATGCCATAATTATTCATATATTTTTAAAGAATTCAGTTTTGTTATCTTCTTGCTGTATTTAAATAAGATACTGGCTTTCTAGAGTATTTTATTGAATCAGCAGTTCATATTTCCATTTGGTACAGAAAAAAGAAAAGTGGTCATGAAACAACCATGTTGCCACAAAGGCTCATATAAACATGTCATAATTATTTACAGACCTTTGGAACATCTTGGGGTAAACTATGCCTAGGGCTATGAGAGAAACTCAAGCCTAATTATATGGTTGCTCACTCTATTTAAAAGCTTTAGATGCCCCCAATTTTCAAATATTTACTTGGCTCTGGGAAGACTCCAGAAAAAGTCAAGGTACTTTCTATATAAATAGCCAAAAACCAGGGGGGACCTTAAACAGCTACTCTGTGCATGCCTAGTCAGGAATCTGGTCACAAAAGAACAACATAGCCTCCCTCAAAGCGGCTAAGTAATAATTCACCAAAAATAGACATATAAAAATAACAGAGCATTTTAGAATTGAAAGAAAACTTCGTAATGATCTCTTTAAACAATTTATTCTGCCATTGAGTACCATTAGGAACAGAAAGGTTGGTTGATATATTCACAGGCCCGTGAGTATTTAAGCCACAGAACCATGGCTTTCTGATTCCTTGCCCAATGCTGACCGTCATGGACAGAATGCCTCTAATTTCAGGGGCTGACGGATGCTACTGAGGCTGGAGGGTGGATGTCCTGGTTTTCTCAGGACTGTCTCAGTTTTTACACCGAAAGGCCTGGGGTCCGTCTGGAAACTCCTCAGTGCAAGGCAAACAGGGATTGTTGGTCACTTTGGTCTAGAGTTAATATCTCCAACTGATATCAGGGTTCAAGATTTCACCTGTAGCTCCTTGGTTCCTGGTAATAAAAGGGAAGAAGGCAAGTCGAAGCTGCGAGTTTTCTGGTTTTATGTGAAGGCCAGGGAGGAAGGGCTTTGGGACGGGGCTCCTTAGCCCAGCAATGTGCATGGTACTTAATCAATATTACATGGATGAAAGTGTTAAATGAATGGAGTAGCCACATGAAAAATGAGAAAAAATGACCTCTCGAAAACGCCCATGCCCTAATCCATGCCCTTATGTTATATGTATTATGTGGCAAGGGGGAATTAAGGTTGCAGATGGAATTATGGTTGCTAATTACATGACTGTAAAATCAAATGATTATACTTGATTATCTAAGAGGACCCAATGTAACTCACAAGTGTCTTTAAATCAGGAAGGAGGAGGCCAGTGATCAGAACCAGAGAGGTGGCTTTGGGAAAGACTTGAGCTGCCTTCTATGGCTTTGAGGAGGGACGAGGCCAAAGGCAAAGGAACGAGGGTAGGCTCCCCAAGCTGGAAAAGACAACAGAAGAGATTTTCCCATAGAAGCTCCAGAAAGGAACACAGCCCTATTGGCACCTGGGTTTGAGTGCAATGAGACCCATTTTAGGCTTCTTACCTTCAGAACTATAAGATAATAAATTTGTGTTGCTTTAAGCCACAAAATTTGTGGTAATTTTTTTACAGCAACACTAAGAAGCTAATATACTATTTCAAAGGTAAAAGAACATAAATAGCACATAGACCAAATAAAAATGTTCAAATAACATGACTTATTGGTAGAATTTAAAATACACAATAAGAAGACAGGAGAAAGAGATAAAGTGAGTCAATCCACTTATGATATGGTACAAGCATACTACTTGAGTCCCGGGTTCACAGTATTTACAGGTCTTGTTCCTCTCTGCAACATCAGCTTCCCAAACATTCCAATGGTGTAATTAAGAGAATTAAGAGTTCAGATGTGAGCAACAGTGTCCATGAATAGAAGGCGCCCTGGGCCAGTGATACACATTGGCAAGACATAGGGACAAGACCACTTGGTCACATCGAGTGAACAATCAACCTGGTGAACAGCCATGCGTTACTTTTGTGGTTTTTGGTGAGACAGCACATGAGACCAAAATGATGTCACCAATGAGTGGCCAAATTAAGACCTCACATATATTGAGTGGTTATGTATATTTAGCGTACCCTAAATATTTAGTGTTTTGTATAGTTTATGTATCATGAATATGAGCTTTCAGGTGTCTCATGTATAATTTAGAGTGATTCATAACTATTAATTACCTATCGGTCCATCTGTTTGATACATACTCTACTTACTACTTATTTATACTTAAAACATCTTAAGAGATTCATACGGCACATCTGTGTTCTTGTCCTCTACAGCAGAATGGGATTTTCTCAAATAACAGAACAAGTGCGTGTTACACGTGCAAACATGAACAGGTGTAACATCGCAAGGTGTTCCACGGCTGCCCCAATACAGTGGCATGCTGAAGGCTCTCCCTGCGTCTTATACATGTGCTACCACTTCTCCGTGGTCCTCACAGGGTAAGTTTACAAGGATACTCTTGTTGTAAGAAAGACAAATTCTTCTCTGATTTTAAAAATTCATCTGTTTTTCCCCTTAAAACCTATTATTTAAGAATAGCCTTTGTTCTTTTACTAATTGGAACCACATATTATTCAGCAGAAAAAAAAAAATATATCTGTTCCTCTGATCATCACGGCTTGTCCTTGAAGGGGAAGTGTGGGACAGTACACAGGACAAGCTCTAAAATTCAGGAAAAAGGATGCTTTTCCCCCTTCTGCCCCAAAATAGCTCTGTGACAATAGTCTATTCACTCCAACATCCTAAACTCCTATTTTCCTCTAGTTTAAGATTGGAGAGTCAGACTTGAGAATTTCCATTACTATATTGAATCATATAAACTAATGGCTCTCAGCCATTCCTGCTCCTGGATTTGCCTAAGGGCAACCGTTTGGGTCTCTGACACTACTTTTCCTGAGAGCCTTAAAAATACTAAAATGAAATTCATAACCAAAAGGCACATACAATAATTTTATATATGAACAAGAAAAATAGGAAAACATAATTTCAATGTTTTGCGCTTCCACCACTGAAATCTGGTTAATTCAGCCTTTAGGTTTTTAAAATCATGGTTTGGATCATAGTTAAGTAGCTAGCATGTCTTTTTCACTCTAGAAAAAGAAAGTGAACAAACAAAAAATGTCCAAAGATTAGACCCAAGCTGTAATATAAATACAGAGGTCAAAGACCTTAGAGTAAGCAGCCAATTTCCTTCTGATAAATGGGTATCACATCATATCCTCCTAGACTGGGGCAGTCTCCGAAAGCTTTGCAGCTGTGTTTACCCTTGCTGTTCCATCACTATCAAGCATAGCTCCTATACTGAAGTTTCAATTGGAACAATCAGTTCCTATTGTTTGCACCCGATAGGGTCTGCCTATTCAGCTTCGTTGAACCATTCATCCAAACCTCTATTCAAATTGCTCTTGAAACTAAAACTTCCTCTTGCTTTTCCTCTTCCTTAAAATATAGTATAATTTTTCAATCTCTTCCTTTTTGATATTTTTCCTCTTCTCTGCATATAACCTCTAAAGAAGTGAACGCCAAAATTGGGCTAATGCTGCAGTGAGAATTCGGTGAGGCCAATGAGAAGACACTGGCCATCCTACAGACCATTTGCCGCTTTTTCTCAGAGCAGCAGGAGGCAGCCTGTGCTCAGGCTGCGCAGGACACACCGCAAATGGGGGATCTGAAACCGCGCCAGATAGGACCTTCCTTGCTCTGTTTGCCCAATTCACAGCTCAGACTTTGACCCAACACTCAAAAGGACTGAAAACACCAAATTCACAGGAGCCTTCATTTAGAACATTTTCTTATAAAACAATACACACGTTGGCTCTCCTACCTTCTCTGAAAGATAGAAGACAAAAAGAAATTCCAAATTATATGTACAAAAAAACCAGCGCTACCTCCAATTTGCCTCACTTCTGGGTACATTTCCTTTGTTAAAACTGGATATCATATATCCAACTAGCACTCTCCTTTGTTATTTCTGACACTCTCAGTGCACATTTTTAAACATTGCCAAAAAGAAGTTGCATAAGAATTTACTGTGTAAAGAGCTCCTGAAAATCTTACCTCTTTCTATAGGAACTTTACAAGTTTGACAAACAAGGTGGCATCCACATTTGCCCCTTCAAGCATTTGCACCAAAAACTCTTATCTTTTAAAAGTATCTTCTAATTTGTAGATTATTTCTCACCTGCCTCTACATTATTGTCCAGTTTTAAAGTTTTCAACAGTAAAAGTGAAGCGATGACATCATAAACACACACATATGCAGTCATATGAACATGCATGTCATATGTGTTTCTGCAGCCACTGACTGCCACTTTACCTGGTAAAGATCTCCGACACTTCTGATATTTCTGTCTTAAAACTGAAAAGTTAAAAATAAGAAAACACCACAAATTCATTTTGCCTTTTAAGATTTCTCTGGCACAAGATCAAAGAGAAAAAGAAGAAAAGCCCAAGATGAGGCTTAAAACTAAGAAGCTTACACAACAACATGAGAATTGAAAAGTTTGTTTGTAGTTGAAATAACTCTGACAACAACTGCTGAGCCATGGAAACAAGGCCTGGGGTTAGACTGAATTTCAGGAATGAAGGAAGGAACAGATGTTTCAGGTACTGAAAATGTATTTAGAATCTAAACTCTCCTCATCGTCCCGAAAACTGACCTTTTTATAAAATCCACATTGCTACACGCTTTGTTTGAAGTAAGTAAACAAAGCCACAGAAAGGAGAGTTTGTCCATGGAATGTGTCTATTTGAATTACTTCTGCAATAAAGAGAAAAGAGGGAAATTACTTAGGTTAATGTATAAATCATGTACCATTTAAGGTGAAGTGTGATTTTAGGCTCGGCTAATAAAAGAAGAAATTCCCTTTTTTCAGAGAAGCTGCCTCATAAACAAAACATAAGCTTCCCCAAGGTGCCAGACATCTGTCACTTCACAGCTGTCTCCTCAGTCAGTCACCCAGACAGCTCTGCCCCTGTCCAGCCCTCCGGGGCCATGAGCCACCCCGCTGAATCAGTCTGGGAGCCTGGGCAGACTGCTGGCCTGCCCGGCAGCCAGAAGAGTAATTATAATTTACCTGAGGGGGAGTCTTTTCCTCACTGCCTTCTTCCACAGGCTTCCCCATGTACTTTTACAAAAAGAGACTGCAGATAATGGTTAAATATTTGAGGCTTTATAAGTAAATTATGGTGGTAGAGCATGAAGTTTGCCTGTGTCATAGGACATTTGTGATTTTGTGAGACTTTCCTTTTGTCACCTTTTGGGTTCATAAGGTCATATCTCTAATATCCAAAAAAAAATTTAGCTTCCCTCCCAAACACAAGAAGCTGGACTCGTTAACCATGTAAAGAGGAGAAAACACCTTCTGTAAATCTTGAAGCAATGGCCTCGATTCACTAAAGGAAACTTGAGGCCACACATATAGAAAAGCAATTCAGCTTATAAAATGCATTTTTCAGCTTACCTGTAGTTATGTTAGATGCTTGTATCTATTAGAAAAGAAAGTATGTGTCCGTAGGTTGATCCCACAGTGAAAACAGTTCTCTTTATACTGGGCTGCCTTTAAGTTTCTGGAGATGAGTAGACGCAGTTTTAAGTGTAAAAGTACGCACCTTGACTTTCTATGTACTAAAAACAGCAATGAAAAATTAGATTAAGAAAAAATAAGTATGAGTATATGTATGGACTCACGTGTGGAAAGAAAATATGCTTAAATAAAGATATCCATGACTGAAAATAAATAATTCTATATAATTTATAGACATGTTCTTATACGTGAATGCTATTGCCAATTCGAGAATATAAACAAAGATTGTAATTCCTATTTCTTTAGGATAAACACTTGGAGCTTCCACCTCCAGACCTCATTTTTAAGCTAAAATGAGAACTTTTGAAGACATTGACCAAGTCTCATTTCTTTTTGCCCCCGGCAGCTACAAATTCTCAAGAATCTAGAAGGAATGAATAAGAGACTTTCTAAAGAGTCAGGGCAGAAGTGGCAAGCTTTCCCTGCTCTAACCAGTTTCTTGGATTAGACTTCTGAACCCAAATTCAGGCTTCTTCTTATTCTAACTTGCATATTATTTAAGCAAACTGGTGAAGAGTTAGTTGGGGAAACAAACTAACTGTGAAGCCCCAGCATGCTTTACAAGATGCCTGTTGCCTCCCTTTCCACAAACAGAGCTTGGTGCTGTGCCTTGACTTATGGAGTGTTCATGTAAGAAGATTTCCACAGAGGGTGAGGGCAAGGCTGGGAGCCTGGTTCGTGGGCAGTTAAGCAGATGAACAGGTTGTAGTGGGGTGTCTCAGCTTTCCAGTTCAAGGGGCTGCTCTGCCTCGTGGTGGCTTGATCACATTTTTTAACCAAAGCTCTTGAAATCAGCAATCAAACTCTCCATCCCAAGCATAATTGATAGTCTTATTTGTGCATGCAGATTACTTCTAACTTTTCAATATTCTGGGCTGCCTACCTTGAAAATGAATTTTCACGGTAATTTGTCTTTGGACATTCTTTCAGCCCCATCTTATATATAATATTTTTAGTTATAAAATTATATTTTAATGATTATGCTATTACAGTTGCCCCAGTTTTTCTCCCTTTGCATCCTCCACCAAACACCCCACTCCCTCAGGCAATCCCCACCCCATTGTTCATGTCCATGGGTCATGGGTAAATATAATTTAAAAAAAGCAATGATACATAGATACAATGGAATATTTCTCAGCCATAAAAGAGAATGAAATCTTACCATTTGTGATAACATGGATGGGTCCAGAAGGTACTATGCTAAGTGAAATAAGTCAGAGAAAGACAGATGCCATATGATTTTACTTATATGTAGAATCTAAAGAATAATATAAACAAACAAAATAGAAAGAAACTCATAGATACAGAGAACAAACATGATTGCCAGAGGGGTTCAGAGTTGAGGAACTGAGTGAAAGATGTGAAGGGATTAAGAAGTACAAATTGAGCCCTGGCTGGTGTAGCTCAGTGGATTAGGCACAGGCTGGGAACCACAGGGTCCCGGTTCGATTCCCAGTCAGGGCACATGCCTAGGTTGCAGGCCAGGTCCCCGTGAGGGCCATGTGAGAGGCAACCATACATTGCTGTTTCTCTCCCTCTCTGTCTCCCTCCCTTCCCCTCTCTCTAAAAATAAATAAAAATAAAATCTTAAAAAAAAAAAAAGAAGTACAAATTGGTAGTTACAAAACAGTCACAGGGATATAAAGTACAGCATAGAGAATATAACCAACAACTTTGTGAAAACCTTGTCTAATAAGTGGATGAATACACAGATCTGGAGCTCAGGAAAGAGCCTTCAATCATACACAAAGATTTGGGAGATATCCACATCCATTTTGCTTTTGAAGCCAGGAGTCATTAAGCTAATTGAGGAAAAGGGAGATGAGAAGAGGGACTGGTATTTAAGAAATAAATTGCATTGTTGGCAACTGCAAAGCCTGAGAGGAAACAGCGAGAACAAGCTAAAATCCAGGCAAGGATGCTGCCCTCAAAATCCTGTAAAAGGAGCGTTTCAAAAAGAGTAAGTGATGAGCTATGTTAAATGTTGCCAGTGGATCCAAGTTATAAAAAGAACATTATATTTATCAAAAAGTTGCTACTGGTGACTATGATAAAAGAAAAAGTTTCAGAGAACAGAAGGAGATGAGAAAACAGTCAGCAAGTGTGATAGCTCTTTTATGAAATTTTCCTGTGAAGGAAGCAGATAAAGATCAAATACAGATGAAAGAAAATATTGGACAGGAAGACTATCATTTTTAAGACAGAAGAGACCTGATGATGTTTAAATCTCATGGAGAACGTGTAGGAGAGGGAACTTTAAAGCTCCAGAGAGAAGTACTCTAATCAATAGATCAGTGTTGCCAAGAAAGCAGGATGAAATGGGATCTAAATATCAGATGGAGGGACCAGCCCCAAACAGAAGGAGAAGTAACTCTTCTACTACAAGAGAGAAAGTGGAAAGAATGGTAAAGGTGTGGGTGAACCTGTGGTTTTAACGGCAAGAAGCTGAGGGACTTGCATTAGATGTTCATTGATGCCGGCACATAATGGAGCACAAAGAGGGAAGTGAATGCTGGAAGAGTTTAGGGGAGGAGAAAATACATATAAGGAGTAGGAACCAGGGGCTCCCAAAATATTTAAGAACTGAAGAGTTGGAAAAACTAAGAAAGGTGAGGGGCAGGAGGCTATAGTTACAGAGTTGAATGATTTAGTTTAGTGTATCAGAGGTGAGATTGTGCAGGTGACAGCAAGGAGCGAGATCTAACTAGGAGAGCAGATTCATTAAATGACATGGAGTTGCAGGTCCATGAGGTTAAGGGGAAAGAACTGAGAATCCATGGCTTTAGATGGTTACTTTCATAGACAACAATGTCACTCAGAATCACTGTAAGGGTTGAAATGAAAGATAATACATCCAGAAATTTAAGAATGGGCATAGAAGTGAAGGTAGATGCTGCGTTGCAACTGTCCAAGGATGGAGAACTACGGATGTGAGCCCACTTCAGCTCCTCCGGCCCTCAGGAACAGCAGTTCCCTGTTGGATAGAGGAGTGTCTTTCAGAATCAGTGAGCAACAGCCATTTTAACTAGGTTTGTAAGTCTTAACCTATTGAGTGAAGGAGTTTTCTGTTCTCAGACGAACTAGCAGCAGCTTCTGGTGACTGGGAAAACAGCCTGAAATGAATCGGTCACGGTCAGCTTTGCTTATGGAGTCTGGGTTTAATATGCTGGCTCTCTGAGAAGGCAACCCAGCCTGCAGGCTCTGGGCAGAAAAGGCTGAAACCCAGAAGGTCATTGCCTAGTGTTTTGATGAGACATATTTCCAGATCAAAGGGGAATACAATGAAATTTTAGCCATAGCTGTAAGAATTTTTAGCTTTCTCAAATTCGAACCATACTGAACTAGTGTATGTCTACATGTACAATGGATTTAAACCACTTGTGTTTGCACTAACAATAAATCAAGAGAGTCCCCAGCATTATAAACAGTAAGAGGAATCATCAACATGGAAGAGTCTTGTTTGAGCATTATTCATTACCATGAGCAGACAAAAATCTGATGCCACATTTTAGCCACTTAGAAGAAGCCCATTATTTCTCCTCTGTCAAAAAAAAAAAAAATTATTTGAATTAGAATAACTTTTTTTTAGTTTCCTTTTTCTTCTCAAAGCAAGATGATTACCAGGGGTATAACTTAATCTTTTTGCCTTTTCAAAGAACTTGTCACTTTTTCCTTTTTACTAAATGTGCTAAAATATAGGGCAGAATACCTGCTTTGGAGTTTGGAGGGGAAACAGATACTAATCTGGACAGGGCAATTACTTGCTAAGTGTAAAATCAAGACACTTGGTGTTTGTTCCACATTGTTTTTCCTCTTTTGTCCCTACCGGGTTTATCACAGAAGGATTTGTTAAGTGGAGTATCATGTGAACATGAGTTTCCACTTACAGCTCCTTTGTAAATTCTTAAGGTATAAACATTCCACTGATTCCAACCGAACTTGCCAAACACTGAGAAAGTTACCACCATGTCATTATTTTAAGGTGTTATTTCTACAGGCAGGGATATTGGTTTTACAAATTTGTGATTCTTTTCCTAGTCTGAAATATGGTCTCACAAATGCTTTGCTTAATGAAACTCATCAATGTCATGATTTATACATTTAAATTGTGTGTCTTTATTAAAAATTACATGAAAATTTCTTGATGTTCCAAATTAAAATAGTCCTCAATTTCTATAATCTTCAAATGTGTAATCAACATGCATTTTTAATATCAGTTGGAGAAAGTTCGGAATGAAGATTTTTCTGGAACTACAAGAACTAATAAAAATAGAGTTGTTAAATACTGCCAGTCTCCAGAAGGTTTTGCCAGTCACAGATATGTAGAAGTGTGATAACTCCATGGTTATCTTTGGGTTATATACATTTCACTTCAAACTAATTTTAAGAAATGTTCTTTATTTTAAAAGTCTTTACAAAGAATAATTTCTCAAAAAGTTTTTACCATTTGGAAGGCCACAGTCCTGAAGGAAATCTATTTGGTCATAATCCTATGAATATATATCCTATTCTATGCACCCAAATCACAAAACAAAAGCCTAAATAAATTATAGGGTGCCATAAAACTTACTAGATAAAGTAGAGGTGGTTCAATGGTATCCCCTATTTGGTGCCCTTAATAGCCCAAGGTCACTCTGCAGAGAATATGGAATTATCATGGCTATTTTAAACTAATGCGGGTCTCTAAAATTCACTTTTTATAGACCTAGAATTTGCCTGGACTAGGGAAACTGTTTCATCTAGCATAGACAAGACCATTCCCTTGAAAATTAACAAAGTAACCCTATTTCCTCTCCCTCTCTCTCTCTCTCTCTCTCTCAATCACCTTCCCCTGCCCTGGTCCTCTCTATTTGAGAGGTGGGGCATATTCAATCATTAGCCAGTGTTTTCCAAATAAACATGTTAGTTGTATCTGACATCAGTTTTATACATACACACACACACACATATACACATACATATATATACACACATACAAATAATATATATAATATATATGTATAATATATATATATATTGCAACATGAATTTGAATTTATAGGTAAACTTTGCTGAGATTTTAACAATTGGACACAATGTCCAGATTCTTACTGTGGTCAAAAATGTACATAATTAATACATTTTCACCTCTTTTTGTGAATATTTTAAATATAATTATCATATAACACAAGCATGCAGTAGGAAACATTAATACTAACATTCCTTATATTGGTTCCCTAATAGTAACAAACAATATTCTAGAAAATCAAGTAACATTCAGGTAAGTAACAGGAATGTTAGCTGGTGATTCTTTCCACAGCTTTTATCTTGAAACAAAACAAGAGGAGGGTATCCAGGGCGTTATTTCATACAGTTTTCCTATGGGGTGACCATACTCAATAAATTATGTCATTACAATCAACATTATCAATATTAACACTTTCTCACAGAAGACAGATAATCCAGAAAGCTAGGCCATACAAAGAGATACACTATAGTAAGCAATCATCTAATCCCTGGTGTGGTTGCTTGCTTAAGAAGTAGAGTTTTATTATTTATTTGTTCTATCAGGCAAGAGAGAGTAATCTTTTTTGTAAATATGATGATTTACTTTCATATGTGATTTACATAAACTTATTAAACCTCATTACTCTTTTCTATTATTGTAGTAGATTTCAGTCCTAGTCTGTAACTGTAAACTGCAGAGGCAATCTAAATATTAAAGCAATGCTATTTTTATAAAAGTGACTTAATGTTTTAACTATATAACAAATACATTATAAAATATTAAAACAGCATTTGATAGTTTCTCAATAATCTAACAGTAACAATATCCAAAATAGAGTAAACTATGAATCAACACAAGCTAACTCTTAAAAACGAGGCACTGTTTCTACTAGAGTCACAGGATATGTAATGAAGAAAACACAGTATCCCATCTTGGTCATCGACAACAACTTTACATAATCATGCTAAGGGCTTCCATCGATGTCCCCCAAATGTTACCCTAAAGTATAAAAACCCATTGGAACATTTGCTGGAAGGCCACTTTTACTCTCAGGCTCATTCATTCACTCATATTTATAATTTCTTGAACAATTTCGTTTTTTCATGATGTTTTCTGCCCGTAAAAATAAATCTATGAAAAGTGATACCATCTCAATATATAATTATGTATTCCTGTTCTAGCATGATCTATTTATTCAATACATGCAAAATAACATTTCTGCATAGAACTACTTAGTTCATGTCTTAGGCTTCTGACAAAGTTAGTCATACCTGTAGACAGATAACAATCAGTCCTTGATTTTCCTCTGATGCTCTTGAATACATTAAATTAAAATTAACAAGTATAGCTGTTAATTTCAGCTGTATAACCCTGGACAAGTTATGCCACCTCTCTGTGCCTCAATTTTCTTCATCTATTAAATGAAGGTAATAATAAATACCTATATTATATGATCATTATGAAAGTTAAACCAGTTTTACATAAAGGGCTTAGAAAAATGCCTAGTAAATAGTGCTCAATGAATATTAGTTGTAATCATGAAAATTACTATTGTCTTCCTTTATTCTCTCTCTACTTCTTTCTTTCTTGAGCTGGCAAGACTGTGAAGGTGTTAGTATTAGGGTCTTGTAGAGGAGGACATGTAGAGGAAAGGACAGCTGCCTGCTACAGGTGCTTAAGCAGTAGAAGCTGAATCCCGTCTTTATTTCTCCTCTTCAGCTTCATGCCCTGCCAAGTGTTCTCACTCTCTTCCCTCCTTTCATTTTCTAGCCTTGGGCTAAGTGCTTTATAATTCCAAGCTGACAGCTACAACTGGCAGAAGTAATGATATGAGAAGGAAAACCTGTTCAGCTACTTCCTCCCACATGATTCTTGCTCTCACAGCCCTATTCCTAACATCTTGGTATTACTCTTTTTATCTTAGCAGGAAAAGGAGGGAGGGAAGAGCAAGAGAAACCTGCCCTGCTATCTCAGAAGACTGCTGGACCTGCTGCTTCTTCCTCTGCCCTCTCTTAGAGGGGCTCCTCACCAAACACAAGACTCGCTGAGCAGTGGGGATAATGAAGGACATGAAAAGTGGAGAAAGGTGAACTCCATTGTCCCACATGGAGTCCCCCAGGAGCACCCCCTAGTTCTCCTCTCTTTCAAACTCCCTGGACTGAGTTCTGCTCCCCCAGTTCTATAACACTATCCTAGACTCTGTGCCCCACTCCAAAGCTCTTTGCTCTTGTCCAGCAAGCATCATCTCGGGAAAGCTGGGGCTCTCAGAAGCCTTCCTACTCCCAATATTGATAGCAGAGAAAAGAGACAACCCAGCCACCCTGCTTACAGAAATGGAGACAGGCAGGTACAGTGCTAGCATTCCATACTAGAACTCTAAAACACTTCCCTTTTTTTATTGAAATATGGCTAATGTGTGGTTAGAGGGTGTGTTTTTTTTTCAACACTTTCCTTCATAAAGATGTCAATATATTTGTTTGTTCTTGAGTTACATAGAGAGTTGTAATGGAATTAGATCACCCATGCAAAGTTAATTCCAAAAGAAAAAAATGCATTTCATGTCCCAACCCATTGAAGTATTAATAAACTTTGTGACAAAGCCCATTTTTGAGGTGAGAACTGTCTCTATATATGTAACAGAAGGTACCATAACTCTCCTCTTAGAATCCATGACATAAGGCTGCGTAATACAAAAGTTTTGGTTTCATTTTTCTTTATTTTTAAAATTACGCTAATTCAGTTTTTTGCATGAAATTCAAGATGTACATGCCAGCTACTGAGTTTACCAAAACTATGTTGACCACTCCTTTTATGCAATTCAATTGCTTCACAAAAATTCAAATCATATAAATATTCATGAAATAAAAATATTTTCTCCTCTAAAATTATAAACTACCTATTTCTAGGAGTAACCTTAGCAAATATTTTTTAAGCAGTGTATTCCTTTAATACATTTTAGAACAAATCCCTCTAAAAGTTTAATAGCGTCTTTTAGAGAGTCCCAGATACACCTGTCAACCAATATATCCAAAAATCCCTTCAGAAAATAAAAGCTTTTCATTTTAGTTTTATTCTTATCTCTTAATCAGTACATCCCTGGGCAAAATACTGCCTACTGTAGAGGTTTTTGTAAGAATATGAGGCTTGGTTACGCTAATGAGGGTCTTCAGTGCTTCTCTCTGAGTCCTTGGTGCAGGCCTGTCCATGACCCAATTGTTACGAGCATCAATAGTGCAGCGCTGACACAGCAAAGCTTCTGATCGTGTCTCCACAGCTGTCTTTTGGGTGCACTTCAGGAAAGTACATCAGCACATGGAAAGGTCATCAGCACACAGTAGTAACTGAGGAACATTTGAGTGGTTTTAGGACAATGGAATTAAGAGTTCCCTTAGGGAACAAGCATATTTAACCCTGACTGGTCTTAAACATGCCTTTGTATTGCAACTTACATCAAACTAAGATTACTACAGACTATTTTCTTTCTACATGACCGGGCAATTGGTAAAATGAAACTGAAAAAATGGTCATATCGCAAACTCAGAATCTAAATTAATTCCTAGCCAGACGGGTCCAAGAGTCTATTAACAGGCTAAGGGCAAAGCAGTTTCTTCACCTGCTATGGTTTCCTTCTCAATCACTGCACATCTTTTTGAGGCATCCAAAGCTTTTCTACATTGCTAATATTTTCATGCCCTTCACAAATGAAATCTTATATACCCATTCATTCTAAAAATGTGATTCGAAAATGTATTTTTTAAAGACTTTATTTATTTTTAGAGAGAGGGGAAGGGAGGGAGAGAAAGAGGGAGAGAAACATTGGTTGCCTCTTGCATGCCACCTACTGGGGACCTGGCCAGCAACTCAGACATGTGCCCTGGACTGGGAATTGAACTGGCTACCCTTTGGTTCACAGGCCAGTGCTCAATCCACTGAGCCACACCAGCCAGGGCTGAAAATGTATTTAAATTGTTTTTTAATATAGAAATTGGTCCAAGGAAAGTAAAAGAAATTATACTATTTTTCTAACTGCGGCTGGTATTATAGTTAAGCCAGCCTGACTGGGATCTGTCAGATAACTGTGTAATAAACTTCACATTTCCAGCAGACTCTATGTAGCACCGTGTTCCTTACACAGAATAATAGTCATCTTTAATATGTTGCAAATCTGATCAGTTATGACATTCATTCCCAAAGTTTTGCAAAATGTATTAACAAGGCTTCAATTTTAAGAAGAAAGAGGTCTAGGTTATTATGAGACATTTATTTTTCATTTTTCTTGATGTAGAAATCAAACTCCAAGGTCACAAACTGCTTAAATATTATCCCTGACCTGTGACCTAGAATCTTTCTCCAGGTGAAATTGTAAAGCAGAATTTTAAAACCTATACTTAAAGTAGGAATTTCTGAGGAAAAGTGATGCCAATGGGTAAATGAAATTGGGAACATTGGTCTTACACACCATTGTCCGGTTCCTCTGCAGGATTTGTCAGAGATTTCAAAAAAATGTGGCCCCAAGAGATTGATATAATTAGCAATGCTCTTCAGCAAGTTGTTTTTTATAGAATCATTCATTTTGTAGAAAAGCCTATTCACAAGGAACACTTCTTGGGAAAACCTTATATAAAGGATGGAAATAAGAACAGCTATAGATTCGTAAACAATACAGCAGGTGCTAGCACTTTCACTCACTATATTCTTGTCATTTTTATGTATTTGCCAGGACTCTTCTGCATGCAAATGAACAAACCCAATTTACATTGGTTTAAGTTTCCTAAAAGAGTTCCCTGCCAAAAGGAAGTGAAAGTACAGGGCTAAAACCAGCTTTGGTTTCCACTGGATCCGGGTGCTCAATCCTGCCTCCAGAGGTCTCTGGCTCAGCTGTCCTGTTTATTTCCTTGCCAGGCAACTAACTTCTCTTCAGCAAATTCAGACTTACCTCCCTGAGCCTCCCAGTTTAGCAGAAAGATATTTCTCCTGCTACATTACTCAATGAAAGGCCCATAAGTCTGGCTTCGGTTGGGTGAGGCTCCCACTTCCCACAGCAGTCTCAGTGGTCAGGTAGATGTGCTCCACTTATCGGAACCTGAATCGTGTGTCCAGCCTAGAACTGTCACAGAGGGGAAATTCAAGCTCATGGCCTCCCGTGGTCTGACAGGGGGAAGGGCACTGCCTCAAAATACACTGAGGCACTGGCCCCTGTGCACGTAGAGATAGAGGACTGAAGAGTAAATGTGGAAAATGATGGCCGCAATTCTAAACTGTAATGCTACTTGAGGAAGAAGTAAAAACTGATTTTATCTTTCCTAAGAAAAACTTCATAATTTTAAAATATTGGATAATTTCTCATTTAGCATATACTTTTATTGAAGTTTTTAAAAGGTTGCAATGATCTGTGTAACAGATTGTTTCCTACATAAACTCTCAACTCCCTGTATGCATCCCTTGGCACCCAAGATTACCAGGTGGCTTTCTGAAGATTTGCTTGCTGATGAGGCCCTCATCTTTGGAGGTCTCCTCCAAGGTCCTGCTCATGTCTTAGCACAGCCCCTGGCACACTGGGTCTTTGTGCTACTGAGCTAAGCAGAGTTCTTGACGCGGGAAGTATGTCACTTTCCTGCCTAGGCTGGCGAACAAATGCTAAGAAAATAGAAGACAGTAATAATTTAAAAATAGTCTCAGCCTTTTGTAAATAAATTTCATTTCATGTGCCCGTCTGAAAACATAATTGGAGCATCATTACATTGGGAGACTACCGCTGAAAGAGTGAGATCCATGACTTGTGAGTGCCCAGAGAAATGAATGCAAGTAATTTATACGAAATTGTATTCTTAGTTCTGCACTTCCCAATTCAAGTGTGTTAAAAAGATAAAGTAAATAGAAATACACGTTTTATTAGTCTAAATTTTAAAAATTACACCTGGCTGGTAAGGTTCAGTGGATTGAGTACTGGCCTACAAACCAAAGGGTTGCCAGTTCAATACCCAGTCAGGGCACATGCCTGGGTTGTGGGCCAGGTACCCAGTGGGGGCACGTGAGAGGCAATCACACATTGCTGTTTCTCTCCCTCTCATCCTCCCTCTCTTCCCCTCGCTCTAAAAATAAATAAGTAAAATCTTTAAAAATTACAAATTAGTGTAAATATATTGTTCAAAATTATAAAAGGACTTGCAAGACCAAATGCTAGTGTCTCAGATGATTTCAACAAAGGATACTAGTTCTCCTCCAAGGTCTGTGTTCCCTTCTCCCTCAGTAAAAGGAATCCCACATTTCAGCTGGACATATGGCAACATCAAGCACAAATTATACGTCCTAGGTGATTATTCAACTAGGTATATCCAGATGACTAAGTCTGGAAAATGTTTTGGGTGGAAAATACAGGTTTACATTTGTGTGTATGAGAAACAGAATTTATCCTTGTATTATTATTTATTCTTGTTATTTATTTGTATTGCAGCTGTAAACCTACTTTTATCCACCTCTGTAAATGTAGTACACATCTTTTCTTTTTAAATCCTTAACCGAGGACATGCTTATTGATTTCAGAGTGAGAGGAAAGAAGGAGGGAGAGAGAGAGAGAGAGAAAGAAATATCAATGTGAGAGAGAAGCATCGATTGGCTGCCTCCTGTCTGTGCCCCAACCAGGAACCAAACCTACAACCCAAGCATGCGCTCTGACCGGTAATCAAACCCATGACATTTCAGTTTATGGTACACGCTCCAACCAAATGAGCTACACCAGGAAGGGCTATAGTGCACATCTTGGAAATGTCTCTAAAGGGTTGGGATATGGCTCATCCCTCCCTTGCTCTCTTTCCCATTGTCTTGAATAACATTTACAACTAGAGTCAGAGAACCCACATTTCACCACACATGGCAAAGCAGCGAGGCAAGGGGAACCCAGGTCCCTAATATCATGGACCACATCCACCTTTGGACAACCATGTGAGAGGAATGAACTTCTCTGCTTACACCACTTTTATTTTTGGTTTCTTGTCATTTTTTAGCCAACTACCATAATTCCATTCCATTAACGAGAATACAGAAGCTCATTAAATGCTAGTTTGCAAATACCTTGGTTAGCCTTCCCCCTTCTGTCCTGGTCTGTTTTCTTTCTAAGTCTTTGAATATTACAAACAGTAAAGTGAATAATAGCACTTCACCCAGAGCCAAAATCTCTCTCAAGGACGCCTATAGCAGCATGGATGAGATATCAGCCTTTACTCCACACCACAGGAGCCAGATTAATTAATTTTCCTTCCCCTACCTGAAAAGATTTTAAATAGTTCTACCACGCCATCATTAACCAAGCACCTTATCTGATATGTGCCCTTTCTTCAAGGCTCCATTCAAGCCCTCGCCTTCTGTTTCCTCAGTCCAGCCCAGGTGGCCAAGCCAGCCTTCCCACATTCTCTCTGCCAGTCAGTCCACACACACCATTTTTTACAGAGAGAAGTGGGACTGTTCCTTCTCCTTTCTTCTTTTAACCATTTTAAAATCAAATGGTTTAGCTCTTCAAAGTACAATAGAAAGTGAAAAAGATAGGATGGTTTTGCAAATTACATGTTTCAGCTAATTGCAAAACAGAGTATTTAAAAGTCCTTTCCTCATTTGATGAAATAATTGAAGTCAATTTAATCAGCAGACTACAGCGGCCTCTCTGACAGTGTCGCAATGTTATGTTTGAAGAACTTGCATCATTTGCCGTGCACTAGACTCATTGCCATTGCACTAAGAACTCTCCACATTTAGGATCTATAACTTACATCACATCTATTTTGCGATTATTTCATCAAATATGTATTCAATGTACACTGTAAGATAAATATGTAACCTAGAGAATTTAGACTTAGAAGGTCCTCCAACCTCTCAGTAAGAACAAGAGCCCATAGCTCTTGTGCCCTGGTTCCTGGCCAAAGTAGTCCCAGCCACAAGTCACCAATTGTGGGGACAATTGCAGAGCTTTGTTCACCAATAGTTACTTATTTTCTTTACCCTTGCTTGCTTCAGCCTCCTCTGGGGAAACAGCTCCCTTTGGCAGGGCCTCCACCATTGTCGAGAGGCAGGCACTGCAGAAGCCCCGCTGCCCAGGTCTGACTTGACCTGTCATACTGAGGCTCTGGCTTCCTCGGTGCCCACCTGGAGGGGCCAGGTAATACAACCCAGAAGTGGGAAAAAGAAAATACCCCAAAGTGAAAAGTATCGTTAATAAGAGACAATACATAGCAGGAATCTAGCAGTAATTGCTCCCATTCTGCACACTGCAGATTTCCCCATGATCGTGGAACCAGCCACTTCCTTGTCAAACTGTTGATGCAGAAATACCCCATTTTGTGTTCATTGTTTCTCCTGCATAGCCTCACTGTCCACATTACTCTTGCTCCCCCAATAATGAATTAGCACCTAAGTGTGCCTTGGTCTCTGATTTCTAAAACATCTGGACTTATCAGGTCATGGTCCAAATACCAGGCATCGCATCTGCAATCCAAGCAATAGAGAACAAGAAGAAAAATTCAGAAACTTTAAACAAAAAAAAAACTTTAGAAAGTATTCTGGAAATTACAAGCAACATCTATACTTAATCTTATTAGGTAATTTAGATAAAGAGGCATGTCTAACCACAAAGAATGCTAATATATTCCATGAGACAATGTGTCTAGATAAAAACTGGAGAACTGTAACAAAAGAGGAAAAAGAGAGTGATTTTCTTTGTGGGCACAGAGGTTTTATATGCTACCCGCAGCTTGGGCTTGGACAGATCTACTCCTGTGTGACTATCCGATTCATTTTCCTTTCTTTATAAACCTCCAACACACCTTTCTCCATATTTAGTATCAATAAGTGACCGTGGTTCCTTTTTCAGTGAATAAATGAAGCAAGTAGAACAATTCCACAAGCTCCTACTGCCACATCTACCCACCTACCTGTAACTATTTCCGTATTCTCTTTTTATGTCCTTGCCCCAGGCCAAGGCCAATCTTTCACTTGTCAGTTAAACGCCACCCCTTCTCACTCCTTCTCTCTTACTCTCAAAGAGATCACTCTACTCTTTTCTGTTCATCTGTTTCCTGTAACATCAGTTTTTTGTTTTCTATTTTTTAAAAGATTTTATTTATTTACTTTTAGAGAGAGGGGAAGTGAGAGAGAAAGAGAGGCAAAGAACATCAATGTGTGGTTGCCTCTCCTGTGCCCCCTACCTGGGGTTCTGGGAACCTGGCCCGCATCCCAGGCATGTGCCCTGACTGGAAATTGAACCAGCAACCCTTTAGTTCACAGGCCCATGCTTAATTCACTGTGCTACACCAACTAGGGCAGTTTTGGTTTTCTTTCCTTGGGATTCAATCTCCTAAACATAAAAATCTGTTGTAATTTCTCCTATCTCAAAAAAGCCTCCCTTTTTCTCATCCTCTTCTGGTTAATGTCCAATATCTCTATTATTTGAAGCAAAACTCCTTAAAATAATTATATGTTGTTTCAAGTTTTTCTCATCAAATTTCTGAATTCACCCCAATGAATTTTTTCCTATACCACTTCACCAAAACCATTCTTATCAAAATCATCAATTAACTCCATATTGCTAAAGACAATGATCGATTCTCATTCCTCATCTTATTTGCCTTTTCAGCAACATTTGCCACAACTAATCATTCTCTCCTTTTAATGCAATTGCCTCTTGGCTTATATAGCACATTTTTTTTGGCTGATTTTTTTTCTATCTTTCTGGTCCCCTCTTCCCAGCCTTTTTCTTGAACTCTACTATTCCACCTTATCCCTAAATGTGTGAGTGCTCCCAGTCTCAGACATGATTCTTTTCTGTCTGTACTCACTTGCTAGGTCATCTCCAATGTCATGGTTTTGAATATTATCTATATTTGGATGGTGCCCACATCTTTGTCATATTTCCTAGTCCCTAGCATCTGCACTTGACAACCACTAACTCAGTATCTACTGGATTTCTAACAGGCATATCTTATAACATATCCAAAGCTGAGCTCCCAGCCACCACCCGGACAAAATCTACTTTTTCCACAGTATTCACCATCGAACTTAAAGGCAACCCCGTCTTTCCAGGTATTCAAAGAGCAATGGTGTTATTCTTGACTCATCTGCTTCTTTCATACCTGAAGTTCATTTAGTCAGCAAATCTTTCCTGTTGTACCTTCAAAATAACTCCAGAATATATCACTTTCCATCACTCTCACTGCCCTTTTTTACCTGGGCCATGGCTACCACTCTTATTCTCAACTCAGAGCCCCCACTCCCCCAAAAAACACTGGATTTAACTGTAGTTAAACCAAATCATATCATTTCGCTGCTCTGCTAAAAACTGTCTGGCAGCTTTCCATCTCACATGGAGTGAAGGAGAACATTTAATTGTGACTTGCATCTCATCTTCTAATAAAGCTCTTCTCTGATTTACATGGTGTGCTTCACCTGAAAATTTCAGCCCACCCCATCTCACCTCCCTTCTCTGATTTATTTTCCCTCAGTTCTTGACACTATATAACATAGTATATAATTTATTTATTTTGACCATTATCCATACTTTTTACTTAAATATAAATTAAATAAAGCCAAGGGGGTTGTAGGTATTTTCATTGCTCTCTGTTTTGTTAACTACAGTATCATAGAGCAGTATCTAGTAATTAACAATAAACATCTCTTCGATCTTTGTAGAAAGAATGAACGACAGGCTGTCTGTGGTCTCACAACAGCTCAGTACATTCCCCATTGCCTAGAAGAGGTTTACCTGCTTTGGGCTGCACTCCAAGCACACTTGGACTCAAGTCCCTCTAGAGATTTTCTAAAGATTGTTTCCTGAAGTGTATATTACCAATTACTGCATATGGAAAATCTTATTGCAAGAGCAACAGTAGCAACATGGAATCTTGGAATGAATTCAATAATGACAAAGGTGAAGTCTCATAAAAAATTATTAAGTACATAAAACAAGATCTAAATGAATGGAAAGATGCTCTGTGCCCCTAATTAGAAAAATAAATTAACATACAACTATATCACAAGTTAATGTCTAATTCTAATAAATCTTTGATCAGAATTTCAATTAAATCTATTTGAAATTGTGTTATATTATTTGGAATTTCATGTGCCAGGATACTCAAAGAAACATGGACGAATATTAGAGAATAGAGTTAGCCAAACAAATATACAAATAGTATGGTATGAAAGTATGGCAACAGAAGAGAGAGAAAAGGGTCTTGAAACAGAAAAGCATACATCAGAATATCTGATAATTGTGTCAGTACATATCTCTAGGCAAAAAGTAGATTCTGAAATAAGTGAAATTGAGGTGACTGGTAATCTATGTAAAGAAAAAATATGCAATTAAACCTCTTACTAAATAATCTGTTGCTGTCAATAGTCTAAAGGTTATAAACTAAAGTATAAAACATTAAAAGAAGAACTAGAAGAATATTAGTACCATATTAATGAGGGAAAATCTATCTTAAACAAAAACAGAGGTTATCAAGATAAACAATGATATATAAGATTATGTTCAAATTTTACATAACAAAGTTGAAGGAATTTACTAGAAATTTCTAATTGTAATATCATAGTATTGTTCAGAAGGATGATGCAGTATACTAAAAGTATAAGAGTAACTATTAAATAATATAAATAGAATAGTTTAACTAGAATACCAATCAAACGGAATTCATGGATAACCGGGTCTGCCCTGTGAGGTGATTTTCTTCATGACTTTTCTAATCTTACAGAAGTAATAGAAACTTCCGTGCCCATGTAGAGTCCCATTTTATATATAGAATGTCTAATCCAGTGTAATAATGAAACACTCCAACTATTTTCAAAGGTAATGCTTCTCTTCTTTCTGTAGCTGGACCCCCTTGCACTGGTGCTGCTGGTCTTCAGGGAGTGAGTGCACTTAGCATCTTTGTCCTTGATGATTCGCTCTCCAACATGATGGTCAACCGCAGCAGATTCCTTCACTACTTGCCAGGAGCATATTGAGGTCACGTGAGGAAATCAGGACTCTTGTTATTTAAATGACACTGTTTAAAGTAAATGTTGCACAAGCACTTCTGTGGCTTCTTTAGAGATTCTAGTTTTAAGACCTCCTGACCTCCAGTGCTGTTGATGTGTCAGGCCCCAGGACCCAAGGATTTATTTTCAACCACTCTCTGAGAGATGTAATGCCTCCAGTCAGACTTGTCTGATAGCATCTGAGACAACACTCTCACCAGCTCCCTTTCACACATGGCTACTTGTGGTTCCAAGGAAACCCGTGCCTTTTCCCCCAAAACAGTCATTGCTATAGAATTGACTTCCCTTTGCCACTAGATCACTGGCTGCCCCACCTCTGACCCTCTACTTTTCCTCATGTTTTCCTAAACATAACTTCCTCCAATCTTCCCTTAAATCAGGGGAGCAGATCAAGCTCTGAAGGTCCTGGTGATGCTCCTCGCACTAGATTTGAGCTAAGAGAGAAATTTTACACTTCCTTTCTCACAGGTGGGCATGACAGGCATAGCTCTTTCCAACAAAATGTTCTCCATAAACCTTATCTGTCTTTAACATCTTCAGTGTAGTCTTGTTTAATCTTTTTTAAGTTATGAAACAAAATTTAAGACAAATCCTTTAAAAATTGGTATATTGGACTAGCAAGTCCCTTTACAATTACATTGTATATTTTATTTTTCAGTTTTTAATCAAAACTTTCTTTCAATTAAATATACTAGTAAAAATTCTTAACTTCCAACTTGGTAGACAAAAGACTTAAAAGATACTAAAGGACATTGATTTTATCAAATAAAAGCCAAGAAAGAGAGAAAATAAGAAACATAATCTTATAAAGTTTTAAAAACTATAGAAGAAATAAATCCTAATACACAGATTTAAGCTTTACAACTAAAAGACAAAGATTTTCAAAATATAACAAAAATTCAGCTATGTGTTCTAAATATTTAAATATTTGGGAAATATAGAAAAAATAAAATTCTACCAATTCAGTTTATGTGGCTAACATGGCACTAATTCAAAGCTGTATAAAAACAGTACCTGGAAAGAAATTATAACCTGATCCTACTTATGAGTATGTCTAAAAACTATCAACAATGTATTACCTAAAATGTGTAGCAGTTTATATTTAATTCTGCAAGTAGAGATTATCATGACAATTCAAAATGTATTATTAGAAGAATCTATCAGTGAATTTACCAATGTCAACACATTACCTGAGGGAAAAAAGAAACATCATGCCATTAGATACAGAAAAACTAGATGCAAAAAATCCACCACTCATTCAGGGTAAAACTTAATAGAAGAGAGCTTGCTTGAGTTTATCAACCTTGCCTTTTTTTAAATACACCCAAACCAGCCAGTACTCATATTCTCTCTCTCTCTCTCTCTCTCTCTCTCACACACACACACACACACACACACACACACACCATTAAGATTAATATAATCATGTGCTTTTTGAATCATCTTACGTTGACTTGAGAGTCTATTTGACAGTGTTATACTGATTTAGAAGAGTGTGGTCACATTCCTGGCATAGCTATTTAAGTAATCATTGAAACAGTTGTGACTGACATCATGAGTTAATTAAACATAATAATCAGACAGCAAATTGCCAAAATCTTTAAAAGCAGTGGAAACATGAAACCAACACCATTCATTTGTTTAACATGGCTCTCAACTCCAGCTAGCCTGACCGTTTCTATACTTTAGTCACTTTGCTTCTGAAAAAGTCAGTAAAACATCCAAAAATATGAATATAATAATAGTTATTAGGAATATTTTAAACATTAAGTTAAGTGTAAGAAGTAAAACCTGACAAAAAGCACGTGAAAAACCTAATTTCAAATGCACCCTAAAGTCCTGTAATATAAAAATCAAACACTTTCTGTGTTAAACTCTTCACCTGTCTATTCTTCCTATTAATGTCATTGAAAATCATTTTCAGTTTGTGTAAAAGCCTTTAAAAGTATAATTCTTTAAACTCATAATCATGAAAATATCCAAAGCCAATTTAATAAATGGCTCCAAATCCATTAAACTGATATTGCAGCCCAGGTCTCTATTCATAGATAATGATAAATATGTACACAGTGTAAACATGGATGCCATTTACTCTTCCAATTGCAATCTCCAGCTAATGGACATGTTGAGTAGTGATTGCACTGTACAAGATTCAAATAATTATCTGACTCTCTTCAGCTCAATTGTGTGAATGTTGAAAAATTAAGAAATTCATTTTAAGGTCCTCTGCCTGAAGAGCACCGATTCACGGAGAGGCCTTCACAACTGAGTGCTTGAGGTCATAACCACAAAGTCCAGGGTAGTAAGTGGCAGAGACCAAATTAGTATTCAGCTGCCCAGTTCTTATCTCTTTCTTCCCAATATATTTCATATATGTCTCATTCAAGGTCAATCGGGGATTTGTATGCAGAAAAATAAGTGGAAAAGGCAAAGGGTAATAGTCCAGGCCCAAGTCCCCTGAGCACTGAAACTTGGCTCATACTCTCAGAACTCACCTATGTCATATGCTGACACTATTAAAAGGCCATAAACACACTCAGAAGTTAATTTTAAACTCTCATTACCCCTTTAGGAATGCCAATCAATTGCCTAGAAACTTGGGAAAGATAGAGGGGAAATGGTACATATACCAAACTAGTTATCTCCTTTAAGACACGTCTTCATTTTTGACACTTTAAAATCCCCAATCATTCTCTTTGAAAGCAATTTGGGCTCTCTGAGGCTGAGTTATCTGGTAATTTAAGGATCTTGGCCAATTTTTATGACTGAAACATAAGCCCTTAACATAGTTGCTATGATAAAGTGGACCTTCTGAGAAACTTAATTAAAAGTACTTGTCATAACTCCGATTTAAGTTAGTAGAGCTGTCCTTGTGAAATCCACTAACAGTTCTGGCCTCCAAATTTCTGAGAGCAAACTACATTTACTTCTAACACTAGTTTTCTATAAAAGTGCCAAGGCTTCACCTGAGATATCACTATTATTTCAATAAAATTTTTAATTTATTTTTAAGTAACTATGAGAGAAAGAAAATCATTCCCTCAAGTATTTTCTTTTCCCTTTTAAAATGCAAATAAACATACCTGTTGCTATCTTTTTCTATTTGAATTTACAATTTAAAAAAGCAGGGTTTTGGTCAAGATGGCAGCATATGTATGAGGTATGCAGAAACTCCTACAACCACATCAAAATTACAACTAAATTAGAGAACAACCATCACTCATAACCACCTGAAATCTAGCTGAATGGAATTTCTACAACTAAGAATATACAAAAGAAGCTACATTGAGACTGGTAGAAGAGGTGGAGACATGGAACAGGTTGGGCCCTCACCAATGTGTGATGGTTAAAAATCAGGAGGGACATCTTGGCTGTGGAGGACCCCCTGAGGAACAAGGGGTCCCATCCCCATACCAGGCATGCCCTAGCTCATGTTCCAGTTCTAGAAAGAGAAGTCTCCATAACTTCTGGCTGTAAAAACCAGTAGGGATTGGGGCTGAGGGAAATGGAGGCTGATAGACCCCCAGATATTCCTCTTAAAAAGCCCACACACAGACTCACTTGGACTCATGATCTCTGAGCTCCATTACTGGGCAACAGTTTGAAAGTGCCATAAGGGGAGGAACTGAATTATCTAGCATCTGAGTGAGTGCTGGGGAGCAGGTTTCACCCAGGGAGAAGTGGTGGCATAGGCCATTGTTCCTTCTCTGGGCCTTCCCCCTATAGAACCAGCAGGCCACAGCCCTGTCTGAGTCTACATTAACTAGTCTAACACTATTAGTCTAACACTCTTAGTCCCACCCTGGCTATTTCCTTGGACCCTGACCCACCCAACCTATGGGCCAACCCACGACATTTCCAGTGGCTTTTTCATACAAATGGCCTCTCATGCCTCATGCTTTGGATTTCCTAAAAGTTCAACAAGCAACATTTGGCTTTGCATGTTCCATACTTCTTTCTAAGTTGCTCCAGGCCCAGCACTAGCAGCAGCTGGTCTTTGTTCTCAACTTGGCCTCTCTTGGGAACTTCCAAAACATGCACAATTAGCAGATTAGCAGCCATTGGCAGATTGCCTTATAGCTCATGCTGGGTGGCACGAGGCAGGAACAAGGTAGTGGCTGACTTTGTGTCTACCAAGAGATCTCAGAGCCAGTGCACCCAGTAAACATCTTCAGGTCATACTGGATTGCAAACATATCACCTCCACAAATAACACATCCAAGCGGCAGACTCGATGCTCACTGAAGCAAACCCTGCTTTGTAGGGTTGACTCTTGCACAGCAGCTTCTTTATTGTAGTTGTGGCTGGTCCTTAAAGCCAATCAGCCTGGTGGTCATTTCCTCCAAGGGATGCCAACAGCAATCAAAGCTCAAATACAATAGGACAGTGCACATTACCCAACATGTAGAGAGCCTAACTTGGGTGACTGGGGAGGCTCTATAGGACACCTATTACATAAAGCCACTCTACCCCCTACCAAGACTGGGAGACGTAGAAACTCTATCGAATACATAGAAACCAACACATGGAGGCTGCCAAAATGAAGAAACAAAGAAATGGGCCCCAAATAAAATAACAGGATAAATCTCTAGGAAAAAAAAAAAAATACTGAAGTAAATGGAGGCACGCAAGCTACCAGATACAGAGTTCCAAGCAATGGTTATAAGAATGCTCAAGGAACTTAGTAAGAAGTTCAAGGAACTTAGAGAGAACTTCAACCACATGTAAAAGAACATGGAAATCATAAAAAAGAAACAGTCATAAGTGAAGAATATACTAACTGAAATGAATAATATACCACAGGGAATCAACACAAGAGTAGATGAAGCAGAGAACCAAATCAGAGATCTGGAAGATAAGGAACCAGAAAACAACCAAGCAGAACAGCAAAAAGTAAAAAGAATCCAAAATAGTGAAGACAATGTAAGGAACCTCTGAGGTAATTTCAGGCATATCAAAAAGTACACCATGGAAGACCCTGAATGAGAAAAAAAAAAGAGACAGAAATTGAAAACTTATTTGAAAAAATAAACTTCCCTTACCTGGTAAAGGAAATAAACATGCAAATCCACAAATTGCAGAGGATCCTTAACAAGATAAACCCAAAGAGGCCCACACCAAGACACATCATAAATTACAAAAGGTTAAAGACAAAGGGAGAATCTTGAAACAGCAGGAGAAAAGCAATGACTTAAACTACAAGGGAGCTCCTATAAGACTGATACTGATTTTGCAAAAGAAACTTCACAGACCAGAAGTGATTGGCACAAAATATTCAAAGTGATGAAAAGTAAGGACCTACAACCAAGATTACTCAACACAGCAAGACTGTTATTTTGAATTGGAGGACAGATAACAATTTTCCCAGACAAAGAAAAGCTAAAGGAATTTATCACCACCAAACCATTATTACATGAAATGTTAAAGGGTCTTCTCTAAGAAGAAGAAAAAAAGACTAAAATATGGATAATACATAGCCATTAAAAAAGAACAATCTCTGTAGTGTTTTGAAGCATGCTGTGTGCGTATTTCTTCTTCCAGTCCTGTGAGTAATAAACTTCATTTCGGTTAAAAAAAAAAAGGAAAAAAAGAACAAAACCTTACTATTTACAGCAGCAGCATTGATGGACATAGCAGGTATTTTGTTAAATGAAATAAGTTAATCAGAGAAAGACAAATGCCATAAAATTTCACTTATATGGGAAATGTAATGAACAATATAATCAAGCAAAACAGAAACAGACTTGTAGATGCAGACAGACTGATGATTGGTGGAGGCGACAGCAATGAGGAACTGGGTGAAAAAGGTGAAGGGATTGGGAAGTACAGATTTGTGCTTACATAATTCTCATGCAGATATAAAATATAGTTTAGGGAATTTAGTTAATGATATTGTAATAATTACGTATGGTGTCAGGTGGAAACATCAAGGTGAACACTTGAAATTAATACAAAGTACAATACAAAATATTGAATGTGAACTCTAATTTATTTTTTAATTAAAAATAAATAAACAAAATTTAAAAATTAAGTAAGTGTTTTTTTCTGTGTCAGTGGTATATGAACATTTCACTATAAAAATTTCTGGTTTAATCAAAATGGATTATAAAGAGAGTTCAGTCAAGAATTTTCAACACTTCTTCAAAAGTAGCATTGTCAAGTTTGAAAGAAAGTACTAATAATCGAATGTTCTATTCCTATCTCTCACCTTTCTCCCTGAAATCCGTGCCTGTACGTCCGTTTGAGCGCTCCTGCAATCAAATGCCTGCGAGAGCACGTTCCGTGCATCGAAGACAAGTGATGGCGGGCTTCCGTTACTTTGATTCAAATGGAGAGCTTGAAAGAAGTCAAGTCTGCTTATTCTTTGGTATTTAAGAAAAGAAGACAAAAATATATAACAAAATTTTTAAAAGATACACTGATATGTATACCAGAATGAAAAGTGATAAAGGTTTATTTGTGTTAAAATAAAGGAATATTTTATACTGGTCATTATTTTTATTATTTTTAATTTGAAAACAAAATTTCAGACAGGAGTCTATCATTTAAAAGTAAATTATGTATGTTACTTCTGATGGTGCAGTTATGTATAAGAAAATATATATATATATATGTATACATACATTTATGATGTGATATTTTCTCTTTAAATTGCAAAAAGAGTTGACAGAAACAGAAAAACACTGCTCTGTGAGTTCTCGATCAAAATATCAAACTGAGAACATGTATTTTTCACTTATTCTCCCCTAAACCAATTGAATGGAAGTAAAAAAATATGAATAGAAATAAATCTATGATATACATATACAAACAGAGGATATATCATTAATGACAAGTGATTTTGACAACTCTATAAAGATGAAAAGTAAATGGGTTTATATCGATGCAGCTATTAAAAAGAAGAAAGTTGCAGCTCAGAATACAGCCAAAGAAGAATTCTATAGAGAAAATCGTGTTGGCAGAAACCCAGTCACACTTGAGGTTCAATATGGCTACATATGAAAACAGGAGTGATGTGCAGGATTGTACTTAGAGTGCCAAGCAAGATGAATAAATTAAGACTCATACTAAGCACAACCAAGCACATTTTTATGACTTTTCACAAGGGAAACTATCCAAAGGGCTTTTAAATTTCTCCTTCCAAATGAAAACTATTTATGTGTGTGTGTGTGTGTGTGTGTGTCCCTTTTCAATATAAAAAACTTTGAGTTTTATATTCTATCCAGCTGAACATGAATAGGGACTAGGTAAATAATTTAATGACTGGTAATCCATACAAATGTCTTGACCCCCACATGCCTTCTTCACAAAGCAGAAGAGTTGTGCAAAGATAAGGGGGGGAAATGTAGACCTAACCTAGTGGTACAATCCAAAGAGGGTCCAAGAAATTACCTGAGTGGTGAGCATGATGACTAGGCAGAATTGACTCAAATTAGTACATAAATCCAGAAAGCTTCCTGAAGGAAGTTTTCAAAAAGAATCTCCATTCAACAAGAAACTTAATTTAAAAATTAAAAATTGTATGGGTAAAATTAAGGAGATACATATAACCACCATAATGACCAAATATGATACATGTGGTTTGTGATAAACAAGAAAATTTACTTGTTTCCATCTTCTGTTTAAACTTGATTCAGTAGAAATCTGTCCCTCTCCCTAGATGAAAACTCCAACAGACCCATATATTTTTTATAAGTAAGATATCCTTATTGCATGCAAAGACACATAGTTTGACTTACTAATTACAGTCCTATTATAATAATTATCGGAATTTGCCTCTGCTTCCCTGAGTCAGTAGGGATTTAATTCAAGGTAGAAGCAGGGAAAGTGGTGACTACGCCTCAGCCTGCCTTGGCAGCTGCGGTGTTGGTACTACCAGAGTCTAAGCAGGAGGAGAATGGAGAGCTAAAATAACAGGGGTGTTCTGACTAGTATTGTACTGATGTAAACTAGCTTTTACTCTGCACCAAAAGGAGATTAAAGCTGTTTCAATTTTTAGTTTTTGTTTATTTTCTCTTTAAGCTAGTTTTGAGGACTCTCAGGGGATCCTGACTTCCTCTCTCCTGCTACTCCAGAGCTCTGCATTCATCTAGTGGTCACCTGCCTTTGAACTTCTTGTGATATTTCTGCTGCCAATCCTGCTGCTGCTGCTGCTCTCTGCTAAATTCTTCTCACTTCACCAGGAAGCTCTATTGGGCAGGTCTCAGGAAAACCCTCCATCAGCTTTTTTGCCCCCACGTTTTCCATTTTGTCCACATCTGGTTTTAGAAAATACTGCATCTCTTGTTTCAGCCATGTTTCCAAATGCATGAGAGATGTGTTTGAAGTATTTTTTAAACGTTAGAGAACTCTCCTCTCACCTTCTGCTAATAACAACTGTGCCCTGCTTATATTACCACCCCACCCCCCACCCCAGTGCACAGCAAATGCCTAGACAAGAGGAGACATGCAACTAAATTTATTTTTCAAAAAAATAATTTGACTGTCAGATATATTATCAGTCTTATAAAATCAAATGTTGTTGTATTTCTACAAAAGATTTGGCCTTTGGCCTATCATTAGTATAATTTGAGTTGTTTTCTAATGATCATTTTTATACAAATTAATACATTGTTACTTTTATGAAATGGCCATCTATTGGCATTAGTTTGTGACATAGTTCAAGCATCTGAAATATTACATGAGGTCATGTGTCAAAATGAAGTTCATTTTGTCTACTTGCACTGATCTATAACTTAAAGGATGATACAGTCATGGTCCTAAAAAAATACTTAGAGAATATTAATACCAAAAGAAATACTGACACATAAAAGGGAGGTGGAAAAACAGAAGTTTCAACTTCAATCCAGTTTTGTTATCACAGCATCTCATGATTAATATGTAAAACATACACATACCATTGTTTCCTTGTAAAATTTCTCAGAAGATAAAATAGAATTTTGAAACATTAATTATATGGAGGCCAGAATACATTAGCAATAATTGAAGATGGCCTATTCCAAGAAAGAACAATAATCCAAACGTAAAAGCAGACAAAGAATGAATCATTATTAAGATAGTGATGAAGAAAATGGCTGTGGATCATGAAAAAGAAATAACTTTAAATGGAAATCAACAGAGAAAAGAACAGAGGACTGAAGGATAGAAAATAATCTTATAAGTTCTATCTCCAAATATTTCAATAAATAAAGAGAAAGGTAAACAAGTTATCTTATATATGAGGTCCATCCAGAAGGCATCCAGCTATGTAATATGAAAAATAGAAAAATTTATTAAAGAACATACAAGAACATTGTACATAGGACAATGACACTTCAGTCCCCTTCAAAATAGGCACCTTGGGACCTCACACAGTTCTTTCAATTGCCATCAGCTGGTCTATCATATTTTCCTGAATCTCATCAACAGTCTGAAATCTCTTCCCTTTCAAAGGCAATTTTAGTTTTGGGAAATCACTTAAAATCACAGGGCACCCAATCTGGACTGCAGTGGGGCAGACACACCCACTACAGTGATTTGATGTTTCACCAAAAATTTTGCACAAGATATGACACATGAGTGGGCGAGTTGTGATGAAGCTGCCAATCACCAGTTGCCCATAGCTGTATCCTTCGGAATCATCCAAATACTTTCTGTGGAGGAAGGTTCAAGTTTAATGCAAAATTTGATGCACATTTGTTGCTCTACTTACTCAGTCATTTTGAATGTCACAGCCGCACAGTACACATGCTCACTCAATGGCATCTACCACCCCCACTGACTAGCACAGTGAAGTCATCATTGTTCACACATGCACATTCCAGTCCACTCTCCTTGGCTGCCAGGTTACATCAATGTCACACAAATCTTTCTTGTTATATCAACAATGACTGGACTTTTTCCGGACAGATCTTGTATAATTAGAATGAATATATGAATAACTATTATACAAATTATTTTAGTTTTTCTAAACATTTTTATTTTTCCATTTATTAGCACTCTTATTCCCTATTACTTTATAGTAAAACTTTAGAAATAAATAGCTCTTATGTACAATGTATGTTTCTATACCACCAAAGAAACTTACACTGAGATTTTATTCCACAGTTAAACTTGGAAAGAAGAAAACTTACAGATATTTTAAGAGGTCAGTGTTGGCTATAAAAAAATAATAGGGAACAGAATTGAACTGCAGATAATTTAAGCCAAAACCCTGAAGATCTGCATTCTAGTCCTACTTTGTTAATGACTATCTATTTGACAGATTTATTATAGTGTCTTCATTCCTCAATTTATTCATTAACAGACAAGGGTGCTGGCATAGATAAAAACGAAGGCCCCCTGTGATCATGTCTTTCAATGATTTTACTCATTGTGTCTGGAGTAACATATGCCATATTAGCTGATACTAAACTTTAACAATATAACCTTTCCAAGCTTTTCTCAATATGAAGTTTTAAGTATACATATTTGAAATATTTAAAACCTTTCCCCAATGTATTCCTTACATTTGCAAAATGTATTATGTTTAGACATTTCCATGTTCGAAAGAACTCATTATGACTTGATAAGTCCAAGGGAACTTCACCCTTTCATTTGTAATTCTTTTGATACAGACGTTTCAGGGGTCCGGGACCCGAAGTTCCACAACCCACTGTGCTTTCTTGGCCTCAGGAAGGAAAGCATTCAAACGTGAGCCAGCACCCAGTGAAAGTGAAAGTGAGTTTATTAATGAAGCAGTGAGGCAGACAGTGGGTACTCCACAGACAGAGCAGCCCCGCCCTACGGGGATTTAGTTCTTCTATCGAATCTTATTTAATGGAGGGATAAGACATTCAATAAGGGGGAAGAATATTCAGGATATTTTCTGAGGAAAAGGGTGAAGGCATCTCAGAAGAGCACCGTGGAGGCTTGAGATGTGTTGTTTAGCGTGCTAATGTATCACAGTGAGCGTAGAATGAGGCTAGGGGTTACCACAAGATGAAAATTGTCACTATTTTGAATCAAGCTGGTCTTCTTCCACGGCTAAGCCATAAATACTTTGGGGGTTAGTCTTGTTATCTACTTGATAACCCTGTTACCCTTATCAGTTACAGCCATTTTGCCACATATCCTGTCTCACTTTGCTCTTACCATTCTCTGATTATCTTTTATTTCAGTTTTATTTTATTATTTTATTTTTTAAATTTTATACTTTACTTTTTTGCATTATTTATTGTTGTTCAAGTGCAGTTGTGTCCATTACCACTTCCCCCTGCCCCACCCTCAGTCCTACCCCTGCCCTTTGCTTTGTCCATGGGTCCGTTATACATGTTCCTTGATGCCCTTCCTCTTCTTTACCGTGTTATCACCTTTGCCAACCCCTCTGGTCACTGTCAGTTTGTGCTTTATTTCAGTGTCTCTGGTTATATTTTGCTTGCTTCTTTGTTTTATTGACTAAGTGTCACTTATAGGTGAGATCATATGGTATTTGTCTTTCATTGCCTGGCTTATTTCACTTAGCATAATGCTCTCCAGTTCCATCCATGCTGCCATGAAGGGTAGGAGCTCCTTCTTTCATTCTGCTGCATAGTATTCCATCGTGTAAATGTACCATAGTTTGTTTTTTTTTTTCCTTGAAGATTTTATTTATTTATTTTTAGAGAGGGGGAAGGGAGGAAAAGAAACAGCAATGTGTGGTTGCCTCTTGCACGCCCCCTATTGGGGACCTGGCCCACAATCCAGGCATGTGCCCTGATTGGGAATCCAACTAGCAACCCTTTGGTTCACAGGTATGACACTCAATCCACTGAGCCTCACAAGCCAGAGCAATATGTACCATAGTTTTTTGATCCACTCATTTACTGATGGGCACCTAGGCTGCTTCCAGCATGTAGCTATTGTAAATTGTGCTACTATGAACATTGAGGTGCATAGGCTCTTTTGAATTGGTGTTTCAGGATTCTTAGTGTGTAGTCCCAAGAGTGGAATTGTTGGGTCAAAAGGCAGGTCCATTTTTAGTTTTCTGAGGAAATTCCATACTGTTTTCCAAAGTGGCGTCATCAGTCTGCATTCCCACCAACACTGTACTAGGATTCCTTTTTCTCCACAACCTCATCAGCACTTACTGTTTGTTGATTTGTTTATGATGGTCATTCTGACTGGTATGAAGTGGTATCTCACTATGGTTTTAATTTGCATCTCTCTGGTGGCTAGTGATGCTGAGCATGCTTTCATATGTCTCTGGGCCCTCTGTATGTTCACCTTGTAGAAGTGTCTGCTCAGGTCGTTTGCCCAGCTTTTAATTGGATATTTAGTCTTCCTGATGTGCAGTTGTATGAGTTCTTTATATATTTTGGAGATCAAACCCTTGTCTGAGGTATCACTGGGAATTATATTTTCTCATATGGTTGGTTCTTTTTTCATTTTGCTGATGTTTTCTTTGGTTGTGCACAAGCTTTTTAATTTGATGAAGTCCATTTGTTTATTCTTTCCTTTATGTCCTTGCTCTAGGGGACATATCAGTGAAAGTATTGCTGCATGGAATATTTGAGACTTTCCTTTCTATGTTATCCTCTAGGACTTTAATGGTTTGAGACTTAAATGTAAATCTTTTGTCCATCTTGAGTTTATTTTTCCATATGTTGTAAATTGGTGATCGAGTTTCATTTTTTTGCATGTAGCTGTCCAGATCTCCCAATACCATTTGTTGAAGAGGCTATCTTTACTCCATTTTGTGCTTCTGCTCCCTTTGTCAAATATTAATTAACCATAGAGACATGGGTTTATTTCCGGGCTCTCTATTCAATTCCATTGATCTATATATCTGTTCCTATTCCAATACCAGACTGTTTTGATTACCATGGTCTTATAATATAGTTTGATGTCAGGTATTGTGATTTCTCCTACTTTGTTCTTCTTTCTCAAAATTGTTGAGGCTAGCTGGGGTCATTTATGGCTCCATATAAATTTTTGAAATGTTTGAAAGAGTGCTAAATGAAATGGAGGCAAGTAAACTATCAGATGCTGAGTTCAAAACAACAGTTATAAGGAAGCTCAATGAGCTCAGTGAGAATTACCAAAAACTACAGGGAATCTTTGAGGAACTTACTAGAAACTATATCAGTATGAAAAGAGACATAGAAACTATCAACAAGAACCAAGAGAAAATGAACAATACAATTTCTTAATTGAAGAATACATAAGAAGGAATCAAAAGCAGGTGCAATGAAGCAGATGATCAAATAAGTAAGCTGGAGGACAAGGTAGAAAAAACTCTCAGAAAGAACAAAAAGATTAAAAAAGAATGAATCAGGTTTAAAGGAACTGCAGGACAAAATGAAACAGAATAATATTCATATAATAGGGATGCCTGAGGAGAAGAGGAGCAAGGGATAGAAAACCTCTTTGAAAAAGTAATGATGGGAAACTTCTTTAATTTGATGAGCGAAAATGTCACACAAGTCCAAGAAGTACAGAGAGTCCTAGTAAAGAGGAGCCCAAAGAGGCCCACATCAAGACACATCATAAATAAAATGGCAAAATACAAAGAGAAAGAGAGAATCTTAAAGGCAGCAAGGGAGAAACATAAATGGGAACCCCTATAAGGCTATCAGCTGACTTCTCAACGGAAACAGTACAAGCCAGAAGGGAATGGCAAGAAATATTCCAAGTATGAAAAGCAAATGCCTGCAACCAAGACTACTCTACCCAGCAAGGCTCTCAATTAAATTGGAAGGCCAAATGAGTAGTTTCCTAGACAAAAGAAGGCTAAAAGAATGCACCTCCACCAAACACTGCAAGATATGCTAAAGGGACTGCTTTAAGAAGATGAAGAAAAAGAGTGAGAGAGAGAGAGGAACATAGGTGCAAAGGAGGATAAAATGGAAATGAATAAGTACCTATCAATAATGCCCTTAAATGTAAATGGATTAAATGCTCCAATCAAAAGACATATAATAGATGAATGGATAAGAAAACATGACCCACACATATGCTGCCTACAAGAGACCTACCTCAGAACAAAAGATCTACACATACTGAAAGTGAAAGGTTGGAGAAAAATATTCCAAGCAAACAGAAAAAAGAGAGCTGGGGTAGGAATATTTATATCCAACAAAATAGACTTCAAAATAAAAGCCATAAAAAGAGACCCAGAAGGACACTTCATAATACTCAAGGGAATAATCCATTAAGAAGACATAAAAGTTATAAGTACATATGCATCCAACTGGAATACCCAAATATATAAGAAAAATCTTAGAGGGATTCAAGAAAGATATAGTCAGCAACACAATTTTAGTAGGGGATTTTAACGCCTCACTGTCAACAACAGATAGATCTTCCAAACAAAGTATCAGCAAGGATAGTGTGGAACTGAATGATGCATTAGATCAAAAGGACTTAACTGATATATATGTAGAACCTTTCATCACAAGGAAGCAAAATACACATTCTTTTCAAATGCACATGTAACATTTTCAAAGCTAGAGCACATAATAGGATACAAAATAAACCTCAACAAATTCAGGAAAATTGAAATTATACGAAGCATTTTCTTGGACCACATGGGACTGAAATTAGAAACGAACCTCAAAGAAAAAACTCAAAAACATTCGAACTCATGGAGACTGAACAGCACGCTATTAAACAATGAATGGGTTAATGAGATCAAGGAAGAAATCAAAAAGTTTCTGGAAACGAATGAAAATGAATGCACAACATTCCAAAACCTATAGGACATAGCAAAGGCAGTCAGTCCTGAGAAGGAGTTCATAATGATACAGGCATACCTGAAAAAGATAGAAACATTTCAAATAAACAACCTACCCCTGCATCCATTCTCTGATTATCTTCATCAGTCTTGACAAGAGTTTAACTTTTGTCTCATGTAATTGATGTATTTGTGAAATTTCCTCCAAAATTTCCTCAATATATATGTTTTCAAAGTTCTACCATTGTTTTTACAGTTCTAGAAATGTCTACTTAAGTTAAAAAAAAATAGTTGAGAAAACTCACAAAATATAAGTATCAAGAATTCATTGCCCATTTTCCAAGTGTAAAATGTCACTGAAAGGTCTTATTTCATTGAGCAGTTTTGAAAATTGAATGTGTATGCAGGAAAAATAACATAGCATAGTGAATAACAATCAGTAGACAGTGACTTTTTCTTTCCTTTGAATAATCAGGCAGCAATATAGTTTTAAAAGATGGGTTTACTACCATATCTCTGAATTCCCAGCTATTCTAGGTAAGAAAGATAGCTCATAGTATCAGCGTTCTGAAAGATGAACGCCGGGACCTACTAAGGTATACAATTCACTTAACTTTTCATACTATTATCTTTTCCATGACAGGTTTTCATTTGACCTTTTCTGTAAAGAACTTGAAGTTGAGGGAAACTTGCCTGTTTCAGTGCTAATTATGAAAAGCTTTCTTTATTACCAATCTGGTCTTTAATAACAAAGGAAGACAAGTCTTGAGCTCATTACTGAGCATTCATTCCTTCATTTTGTTCTTGCTCAGAGGAGGGCAATAATGGGGCCCAAAGCATTAGCTTTTCTTCCTTGGCAGCCATATGCAGACGGTGGGGGAAGGATTTTACCTGACAAGTTGAGCTGAGCCTCGGGACTTCTTAAAAGCAAGTTCTTGCTGTGAGTTTTTATAGCAGGTCTGAGATTTAACCAAAATGCTAAAAACTTTCATTCACAGATCTATAAAAAGGTTTAGGACATTGGGAATTCTCTACTTTGTCACCTGAGCAAGTGGCAGTGCTCTGAGTTGCCTACAGTTTCCCTATGTTGATAACTAATATTTCCCCTATAGTTGGTTAAAAAAATAACCAGAAAATGAAAAGGTGATTACCATGACAACAGTGGACCAACCTGCTCATGAGGAGAAAAAAAAATTGGTTGAATATTTTTGGATGAAGTCATAAAAGCATTATCAGCCTCCAAAACTGCACTAGAAACAACACATGCAAATGAAGGCATCAGAGTCTACATTGATAATTTGCATTTTACACACTTTCACACAAACATCCCAAAGGCCTCCAAAAACATAAATTAAATTTCATGCATCTCCTCTAAGGATATATTTATTATTGCTATGAAAACACAGTGGCAAATTGAGACATAAATTGGTGATGAAAAAAATATTAGGTCGACAGGGAACATAAAGTCCAGAACTCAGTTTTAAGCTCTAAGCACTAAACAACGAAAATATCTCATCTGATGTTAAAGATAAAAAGAAAAAATATGTTACAGTCG
>PVJI01006986.1:71161-82081 GCA_004026765.1 Micronycteris hirsuta | reverse complement strand
GATTTATTAATCTTTGTTGAAGAAATTACATTAGCTATGTGAGAATGAGACATAACTGATTAGTTTTTAGCTGTGTAGTAGGGTACTGACAGGTTATTTAATGGGCTTCGCTCTGTAAAAGGATGAGGAATAATATAATCTACATAATGTTCATCCCCACTTTTAAGAAGTTAAATAAATTATTCAATTGTCTCCTTAAAAAACATCCACTCTTCAGAATTTTACATATGAATTACAAATCACAAAAAATAAGATATATAGTTTCAATAGGTGATTTTAATAATAAAAAGAACTCCAATATATTACAGCTAATGATATTAGGCTGCTCACCTCTTACTATCGTTAAAACAGACGGTGAATTTCCCCTCCCCCCAAAAATCTTTCCTTTGCATTCTATTTTGTTTCATATGAAGTAATTGCCTAATATTTACGAATCTCTTCATTTTACACCTAAATTTCCACTCAGAAGAGAAAGTGACATTATCATTTAATCTAAGTATGATTTGGTTTGGTGAAAAGGAGGTAGATAGTCCAACTTCAGTAATAATATAGCATCCAGAATAAGGATGACCTTTGAGGAATTTGCATAACTACAACCTACAGTTGAGCTGTTGAGTCAGGAAGTACAACTGCACAGATAGAGTAACACAGGGGTCCAAGGTATAAGAGCCATAAACAGCAAGCCTGGTTGTTGGTGTTTCATCCCGCAGGACCAAAGCTCTCAATTCATAAACAAGTGCTAAATGTCACAGGAGCTAATCTTGAATAGTATATACCGCAAGTCCAATAAATAAAACAGAAGGCTCTAGTGAAATAAGTCAAGATATAAAACAACATTCGGCACTTTCGACCAAATATTAACAGGTAACTGGAACAGCCCAGCATTTCCATAGGAGCACCAAGCTAATTAAGAGGGAGGAGAAACGGAACAGCAGCAACATCAAACCTCTCAATTTCCTCTAGGTCTCTCCCTAAAGGTAGTTATCTGAAAGAATCTAACCATTTATAGTTTACTAACAAATCTCATAATTCTGAAGAAACATTTTTTTTGTTCTTGTTACACCACTCCCTTTCTTCAAGCTCCATTAGACTTCCAGGGGGGATGGAGGTTATGGCTACGTTTTAAATCACTGAAATGTCCAGAAGCCATGTGCGCCTAGATTAGACACAAGCATAACTTAGCGCACATTCCAGGGTAAATCGAACTTACTCAGTCCGTAAGACTTGGCTTAATGACTGCAATCACGAACGTCCTTTAGACATCCATCAAATGCCATTTCTGAATGGATGCTGTCTTCCCAGAGAAAGTATCACTTTTTGAAAAGTTCTTTAGTGTGACTAGTTAACATTCAAACATGAGAAATAATTTGTACAGATCCCTGAATAATTGTTTGCCCTTTTGATAAGGGTATTATTCAAATATTATGTGTATATAAAATAGAAATTTTTAATATTCAAATACATTTCTTAGATTATCAATGCTATATCTGTGACAACATAAAATAAAACATGGGCCCTGGCTGGTGTAGCTCAGTGGATTGAGCGCGGGCTGGGAACCAGAGGGTCCCGGTTCGATTCCCCGTCAGGGCACATGCCTGGGTTGCGGGCCGGGTCCCCACAAGGGTTGAGGGCCATGTGAGGAGCAACAATACATTGCTGTTTCTCTCTCTCTCTGTCTCCCTCCCTGCCCCTCTCTCTAAAATAAATAAATAAAATCTTAAAAAAAATAAATAAAATAAAATAAAACATGGGTACATTAGTATCAGAAAATGCCATTAATAATACTGTTTCAATATGTCACCGTAGAATAGCACATCATAGTAACAAAAGCTTGGTAGTTTACTATGGGAAGTGCAAATATTAGCAAACCACAACCAAGATTAGTGTCCTTACTAAATAATGGATCATAAACTTGTTAAAGGAATTGAAAGATGTGATTTTTTTATAATTTGGCAAAACGTAAATTAGCTATGAGGAATGCCAACTCTGTAATATTTCCATTGAGGCAGCCCCGTGTCGACATTTCACATGGCTGCATGTGAGCTTCACCCTCACTTGCCTTCTGCTTTCTTTGTGATCTTGAAAAAGAACAAATGGCAGTTAAACATTATTAAAGCATGAAGAATGTTCTCTCCATCCATATACTCAATTGTGTCAGAGACTGATTCTGACTTTTAGGGATCGTTTGATTATTTGATCAGATTTAAAAATTCAGATTTGGCGAAAACCTGTCTTGCTACTAAAAATATTGCTGGTCAGCCTGTTCTCATATTTAGTATTGTTTGAGTACATAGAGGTTAATGTATAGGGCAGAAAACACATGAAAGTTCCAGGAGACTGACAATTGAATCAGCCCAGATAACTATCAAAACATCTTGTTTACTCCACAGCTGAGTAGCACAAATTCTGCCCTTCAGCACATATCAGAAACGTAGGAGAACTTTTCTCGTCTTGTCATGTTTTGTCCATGACAATGTAGTTCCAAATATACCTCATTGCCAAACATTCATTTCCCAAAGATTAAAGAGTTCTACTGTCTGCGATTAGATACAGCCAGCTCTCCACAGTATAAACACAAGGGGCAACAGCACCTGTACAAACACTGCTAGGCCCTCACAGGTTTGCCTCCTAAATGTATTCTCTTTATAAGTCTAATTTGAGTACTATCATTCTAAATGGAATAATTTCAACATAGATAACAGCTATGGTCTGGATTGCATCTCCGCGAAATTTATATGTTGAAACCCTACTCCCCAATGTGAGGATTTGGAGATGAAGCCTTTGGGAGATACTTAAGTTTATATAGGTCGTGAGCATGGAGCCTTCACCGATGCGTCTAGTGCCCTTATAAGAAGAGACACCAGGAGCTTGTTCTCTTCCTCTCCTCTGTGAAACGAGTCGTTCACAATGCAGGAAGAGACCTCTCACCAGAAACTGGCAGTGCTGACACCTTGATCTTAGAATTCTAGCCTTGAGAACTGTGAAAAGATAGGCGTCTCTCTGACCACTCGGTATGTGGTAGTAGATTATGCAGCCTGAGCTAAGACAACAACATAGGCAATTTTTGGAAATATCAAATATGAATAAAAGTGTTTTTATTAAAAGGGTCTTAAAACAAAAAGGAAGCAAAATCCTAAATATTCAATTTTCTAGAGTTTTCCTGTCTCCAAAAGAAACTCAGAATCTAAAATTATCTCCTAAAGGATTCCTTGATAAGGTAAATAACTTGAACCTAACTCCTTTATCCTATTATTTTCCCCTTTCCCATGTTCCTTCTTTAACTTATGTTGTTATCTTCTCTGACCTACCTCCTTCTCTCTCTAGTCACAAGAAAACCCTCAAAGCTAAATTTCCCTGAGGATAGGGCAAGTCCCTTGTTTTAAGGGATTTAAATTTTAATTTCAGGTCTCCTTAGGAGCTCAGAGTAAATCTTTAAGACTTTCCAAAGCCTAGGCAGAAGAGAAAGATATTCTAAGAGAAATTTAAAATAGTGTTAAGGACATATGAGGTCTGTTTGGAAAACATTCAGCCATTTTTAATATAACAAGAACAGTTTGCACCACATTGATATAACCTGGCAGCCAAGGAGAGTGGGCTGGAATGTGCATATGTGAACAATGACACCTTCACTGTACTAGTCAGTGGGGAGGTAGATGCCATTGAGTGAGCATGTGTACTGTGTGGCCGTCATATTCAAAATGACTGAGCAAGTAGAACAACGAATTGGCATTGAATTTTGCTTTAGCTTGAACATTCCTCCGTCGAAACTATTCAGATGATTCAGAAGGCTTTCAGGGGCAATGCAATGAGTGTAACGCAAATAAAAGTGTGTTTCAAATGCTTCAGAGATGGTCGAGAATCTGTTGGAAGTGGTCCATGTCCTGGAAGGCCTGCATCAAGCAGAACACCTGAGAGTGTTGAACATGGATGGGCTGCAATCAACAAAGATGGGCAACTGGCAGTGCGAGAACTAGGAGCTGATCTGAAGATTCTAAAAACTACTGAGTCTGAGATTTGATGCAGGATCTTGGCATGACGTGTTATGGTAAAATTCTTTGCATAGCTTCTGCTACCAGAGCAGAAAGACCATCATGCTGCAGTTCCGAATGATGCCGGGAGAACTGTGTGAGGTCCCAAGGTGTCTGCTTAGAAGGGGATGGGAGCATCATTATCTTATCTACAATGTTTCTTATATCTTGTATCTTCTTCAATAAATATCTCTATTTTTCAGAGTGCGTGGCTGGATACTTTCTGGACATATCTCATATAATCAAGTACTCCCAGGTGTATATCAATTGGTGTGTAGGTTAGGAATTATCTTGGGGAAAAAATGGGAATAACAAATACAAAAGATTGTGAGATTGACATAAAACATTCCAAAATGCAAAGGAAAAAAAGAAATTCAGAAAATTTGTATTGTGGAACATCTTTTGGAAATTCAAAATCATTCCTCTTGATTGTAGTCCAGCAAGCTGTACAGGACTTGTACACTGAAGACCTGAGGGGTAGGTTATGTTTTTATTCAACACTCATAAGTAAATCCGGAAGCCCAAGTCCAAGTTACCCCAGTTCTCCCTGCATTTTTTTTAAGTAAATGGCCTTAAACCAGAATTAGGAGATAAAGAAGGTAAGTCTGTAGGGAACATTTTGAAAGTCTTGGAACAGAGAAAAATAAGACTCAAAATACTCCACTCCAACAGTAAGTATGGGAGTAAAGATATATTAGTATAACATTTTTCAAATACAGAAAAAGAATATGGCAATATTTATCAATTATTAAAAACTGGTTTCTTAAAGTATATTCTTTTATAAGTTCATAACAATGACAGTAACCAAAATGATCTAGGAATAAAATTATAACTGCATAACGTTTTACTATTCAGGTCTTTTTATTATTTTTTAATGGATAATAGTATGTCAGTTAAAAGTCACAAATAATTTTTCATATTTCTAAAATGTTTGTATTGATAAATTTATTATTGATAAATTACTATTAAAATTATTCATTTTAATAATAATTTAGGACTAGAGTATTATCAACTTGTTCTTTGACAGTAGACAGATGAATAACAGATGTATGGATACACAGACAGATGATAGATAAGTATATTAGGAACCTGTAATTGACTGTCTTTTTAAATGACAATATCAATTTTGATTAAGGTCAAGTATGTTGATCTACCAAGAAATATTTTGTTTTCCTTCAATAAATCCAAGTGCATCTCATTGTTATTTTAAGGTTTTTAAATCAGACTATTATTTTCCAGTAAAATCAATTATTTTTGCAGGTTCATGCTGCGCCGGTATGTGAATTAGCCCTTCCTTTTCTTTTCTTACAAGTGCCTCTCATTGTTGCTCTATTACAGTGCTAACCAGCTTTTGTTGTTGATTTGCATTAACAATGTCATTCCTAAGCTTGTAGTTTTTTCTTGGAATTATATAAAGATTATAGAAATATACCAATGTTTGGCAGCAAAAGAACAAAAAAGGCTATACAATAATGGGTGAATCAGACTTTGACAATATTCTAACTAAATGAAACATGATAATCCTTAAAATAAATTATTCCATTTATTGTGTCCCCATGTTAATACCAAGAGCCCCTGGTTATATACCTTTCTCCAAAAGCACTGCCATCTATCCAGTTTCTCACAACTTCAATACTTCTACGACTCTACAAAATTAAGTTTCGTTTTTTTTAAAAGAGGTGAAAAGTGCAACCACATTAGTAGTAACAGTGATAATGGCTATAATAATACACAGTAGTTAACGTTTATTGAGTTTTCTGTATCAAACACGGGGAAAACCTTTTTAAACATGCTATTTCATTTAACCCTCACAATAACTTTTTCAGGAAAGACTGATTTATTTATTTACTTTTTTTACTACAGAAATGTGATGCAAATAAAATGCACATATAGCTATTAAGTGGCTAATGCAGGGCTGTAAACCAAGTCTCTCTGATCGCAAAGTTCCTGTTTTTACCCATTGTTGATAAAAATTCAGATCACAATTAGCCAAGAGGAATAAAGACTAATGGGCATTAAATCACAACTAGCTATTCAATTCCCAAAGATCATTTTCATGCATACTAACATAATAATTACACTTCTGGTAATTATGTACCCAGGCAGTCAGTAGTATGTGTTTCAGGTTTAAATCATGTTAGTACATTAGAAATATTGTATTGAGTCATACAGAGACCACTGGCCTTAATGTGCTAAAGTGTGTCATAGCACAAACAGAACAACATGTAATGACTGCTGAGTACACCGTCTGCATTATCTCTCACCTTCCCTACAGCCGGTACATTTGGCTTCATTATCCCCATTTTACAGAAGAGAAAGCAAATGGACTTAGGGGTTTTAACCAATTTTCCAAAGACAGCCAGCTAGTAAGTAAAAGGGGAAATTTAAAGATTTTTGCTTCCAACTCTGTATGCCTGTATCATCATGTTATCTCTGTCCATTACTATGAATGATAATTATCATTCAAGAGATGAAAAATATAGATATAAGTATATATAATTATATTATTTATCTATATATTAAAACATAAAAATGTATAAATATTCACATATATAGGAGTGTTGAAAATAAATTATATCTCCAAATCTAAATAAATAAAAATAAGAACTTCTCTTCCTATGTCTAATTTTGAGGCTTTTCATCCTATAAATAACACTTTATTTGATTAAAAAGTTACTATAATATGTATCATTATGTATATTGCTTATATATAAAATATGTATTATTACATAATTTTATAAATATATATGGCATCATAAGTGACAGATGTATCAATTTTTATGGTATAAACATGCTAGAGTTAGAGACAGGAAATTTCATTCTTTTTTAAAAGATTTTTTAAAATTAACTAATTTATTTATTTATTTATTTATTGTAGAGCAAGGAGTAAGGAAGGAAAAAAGGGGGAGAGGAACATCAATGTGTGGTTGCCTCTTATGCAGTCCCTACTGGGCACCTGGCCCACCGCCCAGGCATGTGCCCTGACTGGGAATTGAACCAGAGATCTTTTGGTTCGCAGGCCAGCACTCAATCCACTGAGCCACAAGACTCAGGCAGGAAATTTGATTCTCTTTCACAGATCTGATTTTAACTATTTATATGACTTAGGTCTCAATCGTTTTCATCGAATGCACTAAAGACTAAAAATTAGATGATTTCTAATTCCCTTTTAGCTATAAGCTCTTATTCTCAGCTCAGTTTTTTTTTTTTTGAAACATAAATTGTATTAAAAACTGTGTCTTGATTCACAATATTCACATGATTGCTACACTAAGTCCTAATTGTATTTTCTGGCTTGAACATACTTTTGAGCCATATTTTTCTGCTGAAGATTGATAGCAACAAATTTATAAGTATCTGTCTTTTATTTGGAATTTTGCTTGTTAGAAAATTTCTTGAAAGGCAATGCAAATTAGGTTCTAGAAAAGGACATTTTTACTTATTCTTGATTGATAATCCCATTTATCAAGGCAAAACATCTCCATTAATGTAACTGATTGTGCTAGTATAAAAAAGTAAAAATACAATCCTGTTGGTAAGAATTTGTAAATTTTTATTTTTTATGCGCTTTCAAGACTTGAATTTAGTCTTGATCTCTGTCAATTACACCTTATATGTAAATGAAAATATAATTTTCTACTACTCTATGAGATCCTGGATATTGGCACAAGTAGAAATACTTTGCTTCCTTGCACAAGCCAAAGAAGGGTAACAGCCAATTTAAAAACAATAAACAGCCAGAACTCACAGAAAATCACACTGCATAGAATTCCAACCACCAAGGAGACAAAGAAACATTCACCCAGAGTGGTGTTGGGGGTGGAGACGGGACATGCGCAGCTGAGCTGAGAGGACATGGGGCAACGCGATGGACAGCATGGGGGAGGCTGGGCTGGCTGCAGGGGAAACTAAAGACCCAAAAGTAGCTGTGAAATATTGTGGGCATTGTGAGAGCAGGAGGAACTCCCAATCTCACAGGAGAGTTTTTTAGAAAATGGGGCTAGAGAGGAGTAAGTAAGAGACATTGTTCCCTCTCTGGCCCCTCCCCAACAGACAGCGCCACAACAAAGCAAATACGGTTGCCCTGCTCTGGTGAATACCTAAGGTTCCGCCTCTTACAACATAACAGGTGTGCAGACACAAAGAAATATGGCTCAGATGAAAGAACAGACAAAATCCCAGAGAAAGAGCTAAGCAACAAGGAAATAGATGGCCTATCTGATGCAGAGTTCAAAACACTGATAATCAGGATACCCACAGAACTGATTGAGCTCAGTCTCAAAATGAAGGAAGAACTGAAGGCTACCCAAAGTGAAATAAAGAAAAATATACAGGGAACCAACAGTGATGGGAAGCAAACTGGGACTCAAATCAACAATTTGTAACAAAAGGAAGAAATAAACATCCAACTGGAACAGAATGAAAAAAAAAAAGAATTCAAAAAAAGGAGAAGAGGCTTAGGAACCTCCAGGACAACTTTAATCACTCTAACATCTGAATCACATGGGGTGTCAGAAGGAGAAGAAGAGCAAGATACTGAAAACTTATTTGAACAAATAATGAAGGAAAACTCCCCCAATCCGGCAAAGGAAATAGACTTTCAGGAAGTCCAGGAAGCCCAGAGAGTTCTAAAGAAATTGGACCAAAGGAGGAACACACCAAGGTACATCATCATTAAGCTCCCCAAGATTAAAAATAAAGAGAGAATCTTAAAAGTAGCAAGAGACAAGGAGACAGTTACCTACAAAGGAGTGCCCATAAGACTGTCAGCTGATTTCTCAAAAGAAACCTTGCAGTCAAGAAGGGGCTGGAAAGAAGTATTCAAAGTCATGAAAGGCAATGACCTAAATCCAAGGTTACTCTATCCAGCAAAGCTATCATTTAGAATGGAAGGGCAAATAAAGTGCTTCTCAGATAAGGTCAAGTTCAAGGAGTTCATCATCACCAAGCCCTTATTATATGAAATGTTAAAAGGATTTATCTAAGAAATAGAAGATCAAAAATTATGAACATAAAATGACAACAAACTCATAACTATCAACAACTGAACCTAAAAAAACAAACAAAAAAAAAAAAAAAAAAAAAAAAAAAAAAAAAAAAAAAAAAAAAAAAAAAAAAAAAAAAAAAAAAAAAAAAAAAAAAAAAAAAAAAAAAAAAAAAAAAAAAAAAAAAAAAAAAAAAAAACTAAGCAAACAACTAAAACAGGAACAGAACCAGAGAAAAAGATCACAGGGACGGTTTTCAGTAGGGAGGGGGAGGGATGGGGGGAGAATAAGGGGGAGGAAGGTACAGGGAATATAAGAAGCATAATTGGTAGGCACAAAATAGATGGGGAGAGGTTAAGAATAGTATAGGAAACAGAGAAGCCAAAGAACTTACATGTACCACCATGGACATGAACTAATGGGGTGGGGGGGAATGCTGGAATGTAGGATGGTGTAGGTCAGAGGGGAATAAAGGGTAGAAAAAATTGGGAAAATTGTTACAGCATAACCAATAAAATATACTTAAAAAAAGAAAACATTATAATCTATTTAATTTAAACTAAGTATTTAAAATTAAACAAATTAACAAAATATAATATAACCCTTATATTTAACTAATTTTTTAGTTTCTAAACAACTTAACAAATCTTTTAAGCAGGCATTAACAAGGAATATTATAAATATATGATGAGTCTCTATCTTTTACTGCCCAGGAAAAAAATTAACATTGATTGAAATTTTAATTAGCATCACCTGTGGCAGCCATGTATTGCATAGCTGAAGCAAAAAACAATTAACTTAAAATACTGCCATATTTATGATATGCATAAATCAGCACAAATAAAACAATGTTAATTAGCTATCACTTAATGTTCCCCACTCTCTTGAAAAGATTCAAACTTAATTAGAAGCCAAAGGAATAATTTTCATTGGCCTACTGGTAATTTAGAAGAACAACGCAATCCTCTTGTCCCATTACTCCTAAATTCAACATATAAACATTTCACATAATCCATCAATAGCAGGAGCACTATATTGCTGTTAATTTGGTTAGTTTCCTCACCAGTAAGTACTAATTACAGGATCTAAATTTTAAGAGATGAGATCCTTTCAGAAATAAAGCTTCTTTTGGAGAAATATGAATTCTGATTCTTATATATTTTCTTTTTTTCTGATAAGTAAAGTAACTGAGAATTGAATGGATCAATATCAATATTAAATGCTAGGATATTTTTTAAATCTCCATTACATTATTATTATTGAATAAATAGAAGCTTATAAAAGTTGGCAGAAAACTTTCTGACAAAAACATTAGTAGATTTGAATTTCTTCCTGTTCTTCACAAATATAAATGTGTTATTTTTCTTGCCTGTTTACAATGATATCTCAGGAAAGGTGAGTAAGCTATAGTGTTTAAGACATGCTTAATGCTCTTTTCATATTAGATTCAAAGGTCAAAATTTATTTTTCTACATTAAAAGAATATAATGAAAATGAAGACGAGGAAAGAACGAGAAAGCCGATGATCCTGCCTTGGGACCACTAAGTACTATTCACAATCACACGGAGGCCAGCAGAACCACATCGCTGTCCAATGAGATAAGAAGAAGAACAAAGCACAGAGGCAGGAGTCTGTGGCAGGGTTTGATGAGAATCATCACCTAGTGGACTGCTGAAATTAAATGAACTCCTTCAAACCACAACTTTGGATCATGTGTTTGCCTGAGTAAAAAAATCTTTACCAAATCCCCAACTACTCACAAATAAAGCCTAAATTCCCTGGTCTGGAGTAGAAGTTCCCTCCAGTCACGTGCCCCTAGTTTCACATGCCCGCCCCGCGCCCCCCCCCCCCCCCCCCCCCCCCCCCCCCCCCCCCCCCCCCCCCCCCCCCCCCCCCCCCCCCCCCC
>PVJI01006986.1:0-71061 GCA_004026765.1 Micronycteris hirsuta | reverse complement strand
TAAATGACTTGGAAATTTTACGTCATAGAGAGGTTATGAGCTTGGAAAATATATGGCCCCATTTTCCTCTGAGAATATTTAGAGATAGGAAAGGGTTAAAAATTCAACTTCCCAATTAAATATGTAGAAGTGTAGAATTATTATGTACTAGAATCTAGTGGTAAATTGTTCTCCTATTATCCTTTTTAATTACCTGCAATACTGTTATCACATAAAAATCAAATGTCAAAAATACTTTTGTTTAATTTCAAAGAACAAAATACAAATGAAGGAGAAAAAAGAACGAGAAAGCACGTGTATGACCTGACAGCACTAAAGTAAACTAAGATTCTGCTATGAGCAGCCACACAGATGTAAAATACACAATTCAAGTGAGAAAACAAAAGGGAAAGAGAAAACTAAAAAATTGATTCAACCATCGTTGCGAGTGGAAAGTTGCAAATTCAAATATCATAAATCTTTTTAACTATCAAAATACCAAACACCTGAAAACGGTGACAATTCTAAAGATGATATACAGTTAGAACACTTTCCTACAGGCAGCTGCTGACCTGTAATTTTTCCACCCTCCTGACATATGATCTGCCAGTATATATCTAGAGAATCAAAATTATGATCACTCTCTTATTACAAAATTCCATTATCTGCTCTCTCCTAATACATTAGAGTGCAATTTTAATGTAGAAGACTACAAATTAAGACATTATAAGAAAAAAAGACACAAAATTATCAAGAAACTGACATCAAGAAAATTTTCCAAAAATTTATTGTACTTTATTTTTGAGACTATGGAATTATGGAAAGAATCTAGCTTTTGCTATCATGCCATCTAACTTGCTGGGTAGTCCACTGATTTCTTTCAATAACTTCAGAATATTCATTAATGTTTTAATGTTATTCAATAATACTTATTGTGTAAATTGTGTGCGAGACACTATGCTATTATTGGTACTATGGCTGTTAAGATCATGTTATAGATAAGAAAACATTTAAAATTTTAATGTCTTGGTGTTAAGAGGAAAATAATGTTGACATCATGAATCCCCAGACAGGGTCTTGGGGAACCTTCAAGAATCTGCAGACCACACTTTAAGAACAATTAGTCTACGAAGGTAATAATGATAATTCCCTCTCCTTGGAAGATAAGTAAATAATAAGCAATTTCATCCCTATAGCCAGGGCCCATGAAATTTATCAAGGGATTCCATGTAAGATGTTTAAAAAGAAAAAAGAGGAAACAAGGAAGCCCCAAGTTATTAACTCTTAGCAACGGAAAGAATGGGCTTAGTTGCTGAGATGCATACTGAGAAAAGCGAATTTGGGGGGAAGCAGGAATTTGGTTTGGGGCATTTTTCAGGACCTGTTATGTGCCACTATGTGTTCGCTCTCCGGCAGCATCCACGATGGGCAGACCCTGGGAAGGTCTAGGAGTCTCAGAATGGGAAAGGTGGCCTGTCTGCAGCAGCATCACCAAGTATGCCAGGGAGGTGGCATCAGTGCCCAGGGACATGTCTGGGTGCTGAAGGGGGTCAAATGGGAAGATATTTTAAAGGGAAGGACAGAGTTTTTTGTTAGCCATATACATTTACAAGTGATTTATAAAAGTTATTCTAAGGTAACACTCACATGTTCTTTATTTTAATTAGATCACACCTGCTGAGACAAGGGCAGCCACTAACCAAAACATGTAGCACAAAACTAAGTTGGAAGGTGGGAGAAGACTGAGGGAACAGGAGTGCTACACTGATAAAAATCATCAAATGACCACCATTTTATTGACGTACTCTTAGGTACAAAAAGAAGGATTGTTCAATTCCCGTCTCCTTCTAATTATCATAAGTCAACAGGAATCAAAAACCTTAAACATTGTAAGAACAGTGAGTAAGAAACTGACAGAGGATTTCATTACTTTATTATTTCTCGTGCGATCAGCAACAGGAGACTTGCCTGAACACAAAAAATCCCCAGTGCACTGTCCCTAACGCCAGTGGGCTCTGGCACAGTTTTCCTAGAGATTCACAGAATGCATTCTAAACATGAACTGTGTGGCTTTATTTTACGTTCTCACCACACTAATTCTTTCACAGAGGTGGTCAGTGCAATACATAACAGTAGCTTCACTAACAGCTGAGATTTCAGGTAAAGGCCCACTTCTCTTCCCAAACTAAGCAGTTACCAGGAGACATTCGTTTTTTTTTTTTTAACTGAATCTTTTTTTTTTTAAAGATTTTATTTATTTATTTTTAGACAGAAGGGAAGGGAGGTAGAAAGAGAGGGAGAGAAACATCAATGTGTGCTTGCCTCTCATGTGGCCCCCACTGGGGACCTGGCCTGCAACCCCAGCATGTGCCCTGACTGGGAATCGAACCAGTGACCTTTTGGTTCGCAGCTCGCCCTCAATCCACTTAGCTACACCAGCCAGGGCAAGACATTTGTTTCTATGTTGCCTCAACAGTGCTTTTTTCCAGCACCCTCACTTTAAGGTCCGTCATTAGATTTGTCTTCGTAAATGTTCAACCAAGTTAACTTGAAAAAATTCCTAAAATGGAGGGTTTGGTTTGCTGTTGTTTATTTGTTTTTATAAACTGTATCATATGACTCATTACCATCAATTTATGTGACATTTACTCGATAGTTGCAGTTTCAAGACTTGCTCTTCTCAGGCACAGAGTGCTCTGCTCATGACCCTCTTATGCTATCCAACTAGTTATATCTATGCATTTACACACTTCTCATATTCTTAGGATTATATTTTATTTTTCCTCTATTTGTACATTTAATTCACTGGAGGATAGAGAGATATTTGAGTGGATTGACATAATAAAGCCTGCACCTTGTAGGCAATCATTACTTCCTTTGGGTTAGGTAAAGATCTAAATAGAAACATAAATCGTTCATCTCTGTAAACTGAGCCTATGGTCAAATTAAAAACAAGCTATCAGTTTTACCTTTTAAGAACTTTGGTCTTTAACCTAAGAAAAATCAGCCCCAAGGGTTCTTTCCCTCAATATCACTATTTTTAAACCAAACCTCCACCTATCACTCCTTTCTAGGAAATTTAAACTATTAAAATGTGAACATTTAGGAAATCCTCCTTTCTTTAACCCAGCATTACAGAGATGAAGTGTGATTCCTTAAAATTAAAACAAATTCCTTGAGTTCTACTTTTGTACTCATTATCCCTTTTCTTCTACAAAAGAGACCATCTCCTGAAACAATTTCACCTAACATAAATTTAGATTTACGCATGTAATAAAGCATGAAAAATATTTCCATTTCTTCTTTTTTTAAGTATATTTATTGATTATGCTATTACAGCTGTCCCAATTTTTACCATTTTCCCCCTCGTCCTGGTACTCCCTTTCCCTCCAGCAACCCCCCACCCTAGTTCATGTCCATGGGTCGCGCATATAAGTTCTCTGGATCTCCATTTCCTATACCATTCTTAACTTCCTTCTGTCTATTCTGTTCCTACCAAATTATGTTGCTTAATCCCTGTACCTCTTCCCCTATACTTCCGCTTCCCCCACCCCGCTTTTAACCCTCCATATGATCTCCATTTCTGATTCTGTTCCTGTTCTACTTGTTTGCTCAGTTTGTGTGTTTTAGTATACTTTATTACTTTATTACAGTTGTCCGAATTTTTCTCCCTTTATCCCCCTCCTCCCTGCATTGCTCCCCACCCTCCAGCACTTCTTCCCCCTTAGTTCATGTCCATGGGTCGTACATATAAGTTCTTTGGCTTCTCCATTTCCTATACTATTCTTAACATTCCTCTATCTATTTTGTACCTATCTATTATGCTTTTTATTACCTGTACCTTCGCTCCACGCACTTCCCCAGCCTCCCCACTGACAACCCTCCATGTGATCTCCACTTCTGTGATTCTATTCCTGTTCTAGTTGTTTGCTCAGTTTTTGTTTTTTAGGTTCAGTTGTTGATAGTTATGACTTTGTTGTCATTTTACTGTTCTGTTTTTGATCTTCTATTACTTAGATAAGCCCCTTAAACATTTCACACAATAAGGGCTTAGTGATGAACTTTTTGAACTTGACCTTACCTGAGAAGCACTTTATCTGCCCTTCCATTCTAAATGATAGCTTTGCTGGATAGAATAACCTTGGATTTAGGTCATTTCCTATCAAGACTTTGAATACTTCTTTCCAGCCCCTTCTTGTCCATAAGGTTTCTTTTGAGAAATCAGCTGATAGTCTTATGGGAATTCATTCCCAGGTAACTCTCTCCTTTCCTCTTGCTGCTTTTAAGATTCTTTCATCTTTAATCTTGGGTAACTTAATGATGATGTGCCTTGGTGTGTTCCTCCTTTGGTCCAATTTCTTTGGGACTCTCTGGTCTTCCTGGACTTCCTGGAAGGCTATTTCCTTTGCCAGACTGGGGAAATTTTCCTTCATTATTTGTTCAAATAAGTTTTCAACATCGTGCTCTTCCTCTTCTCCTTCCAGCACCCCCACAATTCAGATATTGTCATGATTAAAGTTGTCCCATACGTTCCTAAGCCTCCCCTCATTTTATTGAATTCTTGTTTCTTTATTCTGTTCCAGTTGTATGTTTATTTCTTCCTTTTGTTACAAATCTTTGATCTGAGTACTGATTTCCTTCCTTTCACTGTTGGTTCCCTGTATATTTTTCTTAATTTCACTTTGCATAGCCTTCAATCTGTGACCATCCTGATTACCAGTGTTGAACTCTGCATCTGATAGGCTGGCTATCTACTCATCATTTAGCTCTTTTTCTGGAGTTTTGATCTGTTCTTTCATTTGGGTCATATTTCTTTGTCTTGGGGCACTAGTCTGGATGAATGTTTCTCTAACTCGTTGGTTGTTGGACTTCCACACAAAAGATTTTCTGGTAGTTCTGGTTTTCTTTGTTTTTAAATTGGTTGTTATCCTTTCGGTTGTGCAAGAAGGTGAAGCATTTCTGCCTATGACTTTATCTTGGCCAGAACTCCGGATTCTCAGTTTGTTTTTTGTTTTGGTTTTTTAGACTCAGTTGTTGATAGTTGTGAGTTTGTTGTCATTTTGCTGTTTATAGTTTTCTTATTCTTCTTTTTCTTAAATAAGTCCCTTTAACATTTCATATAATAAAGATTTTATGATGATGAACTCCTTTATCTTTACCGTGTTCGGGAAGCACTTTATCTGTCCTTCCATTCTAAATGATAGCTTTGCTGAATAGAGTAATCTTGGTTGTACAGTAATCTTTTCATCACTTTGAATATTTTTTGCCTGTCCCTTCTTGCCCGCAAAGTTTCTTTTGAGAAATCAGTTGATAGTCTTATGGGAACTCCTTTGTAGTTAACTCTGCTTTTCTCTTGCTGCTTTTAAGATTCTCTCCCTATCTTTAACCTTTGGCATTTTAATTACTATGTGTCTTGGTGTGGTCCGCTTTGGATTCAACTTTTTTGGCACTCTCTGTGCTTCCTGGATTTGCATGTCTATTTCCTTCACCAAATTCAGGAAGTTTTCTTTCATTATTTTTTAAATAAGTTTTCAATTTTTTGTTCTTGCTCATCTCCTTCTGGCATCCCTATGATTCAGATGTTGGGACGTTTAGGGATTTCTCAGAGTCTTCTAATTCTCTCCTCGTTTTCTGAATTCTTGTTTCTTTATTCTGTACTGACTGACTGTTTAGTTCTTCCTTATGTTCCAAACTGTTGATTTGAATTCCGGATTCCTTCCTTTCACTGTTGGTTCCCTGTAGATTTTCCTTTATTTCACTTAGTGTAAACTTTATTTCTTCCTTTATGTTATTGTCACACTCAATGAGTTCTTTGAGCATCCTGATCACCACTATTTTGAACTCTGCATCTAATAGGTTGGCTAGCTCAGTTACATTTAGTTCTTTTTGGGTGTTTTGTTCTGTTCTTTCATCTTGACAATATTACTTTGTCTCCTCAATTTGGTTGCTTCCCTGTGTTTGCTTCTGTGTATTGGGCAGAGTTGCTTTGATTGTGTCTTGGTGCACCTGTTAAGCTGTAAGGGTTGGAGCGTTAGGTATTTGCCAGGGCGGGGCAAACTGTGTTGCCGTTTTGTGGTGCTGTATGCGGTGGTGGAGTCTGAGAGGGAATGATGTCACTTGCTCAGCTCTTGACCCATGTCTAGTCACATACCCTACTTCCTGTATATGACAGGTGTCCCCTAGCTGCTGCTATTGATGCTGAATCCTAGTGTGGATGGGTACATTCTAGGGCATTGCAGGTCCTTTAAACGGACTCTCCTGAGAGACCAGCAGTTTCTTCCAACATTTCAATCCAACTGGTTTTTATAGCCAGAAGTTATGAAGCCTTATATCCTGGTGCTGAAACCCTGGGCTGCATGGTCTGGCCTCAGGCTCGGTTGGCTTGCTCCCCAGGTGTCCCTCCTGGTTTCAGCTCCACAGGTGAATGTGAAAACACCCATTCTACCAGCCGCTGCCATCACTGCCTCACCCTCACCACCACACCATGTCCTCTCTGCCCTGGCTCTCTGGCCCCATACCTCCTACCTATCTAGATGAATATTTCTTCTTTAAATCCTTGGTTGTCAGATTTCCATACAGTGATTTTTCTGGCAGTTCTGGTTGTTTTTTGTTATGAGATTAGTCATGTTCCTTACAGTTGTACAAGGAGGCAAAGAATGTCTACCTAAGCCTCCATCAGCTGGAAGTCTCCCATTTCTATTTCTGATGTTTTATAGTGTCCACCCGGATTTCTGCTAATTGAAAAAATTTATCACAGAAATATTGAAAATGTCTTCAAATCCGTCACTAGCTCAGACAACACTGCAAATGTTTTCCTATTGAAGTTCTCTAAAACCAATTTAACAGTTACAAAAGATCACATTGTTAGTCACTAGTTTATTATTACACATTTACTACAGGGTTGTATTTATTGCTTTCTTCTGGAGAAAAGATAGTGTTTGACACATCAACATAGGAATCATATATATTTTTCTAAGAAAAAAATCTTGAAAGTTTGCTGCATGGCTTTACCAGGTGGTGAGTTTTGCTGTACTTGTGAAGCAGTGATATTCCTGAAATACTAAGCAGTATGGCTGCTAACATATTTAAACATTTAACTTCCTGAGAAGCAGAAAGAACTGTTAATAAAATTGGACTTAGCTATGAGAGGTATTTTAATTTACATATGCTTTTAAGTTGTACTAAGATAATGTGGAGTGATTTCCTTTTTGATGAATTTCAGAGTTTTTACTAGAGATTTCAATGCATACAGATCCTGCATACACAAACGCAGAAATCTGCTTGAAAATGGATTTTGACATTGTCACAAATGATTTTACCTCCCTTTTATATTTTTTATCTTTTTGGAGAGTTGGGATCACATTTTTCCCTTAAAGTGACTGTATGTGAAATAGAAATTCAAATGCTAGATATAACTTGGTAGGTAAATATTCATTTTCACAATTTATCAGAAATGTATCTAATGTATAAAAAACAGTCCAAATTATAATTGCAATCTTATTAATTTATACAAAGAAGAAAATGTCATTAGAAACCCCCTTTGGAAGTGTACCAAGTGGAAAATGTAATTAAATAACTACTACCAGCATTTACACTTCTCCTAAAACACGCGCGGACCTGGGCAGTTTGGAAGGGACCTCCTGCACCGCTGCACACACTGCCTTTTCCTTTGAATGCCTATCCAGTTCTCAAGTCTTGGTCCAAGGGACAGAGGATTCGTCCCGATACTTCCCATCACTGACCATTAGAATTAATTATTCATTTTTTATGCTTTCACAGGCTATTGTTTGGTTTTCACTTAATAAGAGAATCCATTATCCTGTCTTACCTATTGGGTCATTTGGGTGGTAAACACACAATGCAATATACAGATGATGTATTATAGAATTGTACACTTGAAAATTATATAATTTATTAACCAATGTCACCCCAATAAATTTAATAATAAAATGTAAAAAAAAGAATTAAACACAAGGCATTGCAGAGGTTTGCTAAACATATAATGTCTGTGAAATAATGTGAAACATAAAACAAAAATTCTGAAATAATATTTATTTACTCTGACCACTACCACCTTCATTACCACTAAATAATAATCGAACACTAATACACCAATATACTAAGCCATTTAAATCACACATTTGCCAAAAATTTTAGAAAATCTTGTTGCTTAAACTTTGACAAGCCACATAATCTCAGTCAACAAGATATATTGTTGCTTTTTATTTTTGGAATAATTTTCACTCTATAGTTTGAGCTGTAAGTTTTATCTGCTTGTCATTTAAAATATAGCCTGAAATAATTCCTTTCTCTAACCTCAATTCAACATGAGCAGTTTGATAGTTTACAAATTTAATACTTTTTTGACAATAATTTCCAAATCCCAGGTGTTATTTCAAACCCTCTTTACAAATACTGTTTTATAACTCAGGAATAAAAGAAATAAGCAATAATTTCCAGAAATGTAAATGCATGTACCCCTAGCCCCTTATGTCTCATATTATACATGGTTATAAAGAGTACCTGGGAAAACTCACAGCATGGGTATAGTTTACTAATTCAAACGCCTGTCTTCTGATCGACTGTCAACAGACCAGTGGCGTCAAAACAGCTCTCCATGGAAACCAGTGAGCCTGTGTCCTTGTGAGCCTGTGTCCTTACAGCCATCTAAGGACTTCCACAATGATCACGTGGTTACACTTTTTTCATCAAAATTTCACTTTTGACTATAATTCCTCTGGAAGTGAACACTAAAATATTTTTTCAAAAGCAGAATTCTTTTTTGTTAATAGACTTTATTTTTTTGTTTTAAATTTACAGAAAAATAGCAGATGGTATAGAAAATTAATATATCTCCCACACCAATTTACCCTATTAACATCTTATGATAGTATAATGTATTTATTTTCATTAATGAACTAATATTGATATATTACGATCAAGTAAAGGATATAGTTCATTCGAATTTCCTTAGTTTTTACCTAATGTCTTTTTCCTGTTCCAGGACTCCACAGTACATTAGTCATCATGTCTCCTGTGATACTGTTATTTATAATAACAAATATGTATTTCATCTTAGTCCCCATATCTGGCACAGAGCTCCTAAAACCCCTGGAATTCCTTGACTAGAGTGAGGAAGGTGTCTTTTGTTATGTTAATGAAGTGAATGTGGATGTCCCTAGATTACCTAAGGAAGGGGATTGGTCCCCAGAAGAACCGACCATATAATTAAAGGGTTAGACTTTCAGTCCCATCCCCCTGGCATCCAGGAAGGGGACGGGGCTTGGAGGTTGAATTGATAACCAAAAATCAATTATTCAATCAATCATGTCTATGTAAAGCAACCTCCACACAAACCCAGCAGTGCAGGGTTTGGAGAGCTTCCAGGTCGGCGACCAGAACATTTCCGCGTGCCATCATGTTGGGCCCCGTCTCCCCAAGAGATGCTCCCTTTTTAGGGACTTCAACCTATACATTTCTGTTGATTTGTATCCTTTAATATCCTTTGTAATAAATGGGTAATCTAGCGAGTAATTGGGTTTCCTGAGTTATTTGAGTAGTTCTAGCAAATTAACAGAACCCAAGGTAGGGACCTGGGAACCTCTGATTTATAGGCAGCCAGCCAGAAGTATAGCTAACCACCCAGGCTTGCAGTTGCCATCCTTAATCGGAGGTGGTTACTGGAACCTTTCATTGTATCTGCTATCTCAGAAGTACAGGTAACCACCTGGGCCTGCAAAGGGGGCTAAAGTGGAGAGTGGTCTTGTGGGACTGAGGCCTTGTCAAAATTAAGTTGACTTCTCAGACACCTTGCTTTTGTCCAGGAATTGCTTCTCGGTGTGGAGGCGGCTAAGTGTGCGCGCACACAACACGCACACTGGGCCTGGGCCTGGAAACCTATTCTATCTCCTTGGGCGTCTCTCGGTTGTGACAGTTTCTCAGACTTTCCTTGTTTTGGACAACCTTACCAACTGCAATGAGTACCGGTCAGGTGTTTTGTGCAATGCTCCTCCATTAGAATTTTCTGATATTTTTATCATGATTAGACTGAGGTCATGTGTTTTAGGATGAAGTTGATGGAGGCAAAGTAGCATTTTCATGACATCGTGTCCACAGGATGGTGTTTGTCAGATTTCTCCACTGTAAGAGCATTCATTTATTTCTCCTCACCACACCATGTTCTTTGGAAGGAAGTCATTCTGTGCAGCCCACAAGTAAATGACAAATTTTTAATGAATAAAGATATTTACTTCCAATGAAAGAAAGAATGTATTATGAACCTAATTCTCTGGGTTGATTTATTCTACAGTACTTACTATATATTCAATGTGACTTTTATTTCTCTAAAGCAACTGAGTAAATGAAATGAGTGCATTACTTTTCTTCATCCAACAGCACTTTGACTAAATAATTAATACTGTAGCAAATTTCTGAGAAATAGAATTTGCCTTGTAACAAACATGATACTGATAAACAGAAGCATATGTAGTTACAGATAATTTTTCTTCAGAAAATATATTCAAAATGCCTCATGATCTATAACTATGCTCAGAAATTTCCAATCAAATATTGTTATGGATCATTGAATTGTATCTTAATTGTTTAAAGATAATATCTTTATAACATCTTTTTATTATTATATTTTATAATGACTAACACATTCAGTTATTCTTGTTTAATTCTCTCTGATGTCTTTTTCCCCTCCTCTTATCTCCCTTTCACCTATCCCCAAGACACACACACACACACACACACACTCACTCAACAATTTTTGTTCAAAACAAAAAAGCACAGAGCATGGCTATGGGAACGGGGTTTATACTCATTTTTACCACAGTCTATGAGCACTGAACTCTATTTCAGTGCACAAAATAAAACAGTGATTTACAACAGAAGCAAAGAGTTTGATTTGATTTGTTTTAGTTACACACAGATTCACCTCTATATAAATGTTTCTAAAAGATATTTACCACCCAGAGGTTGCTTTTATTTTTCGTAACTATAAAAATTTAAATATATAAGTTTTGTTATTATCAAAAACTTATTATGAATTAGGCAGTTTCCTGACAGCATTGATATCAGAAGGAAGATTTAAATTATATATAGCATTTGTCAGGCCCGGCTGGTGTAGCTCAGTGGATTGAGTACGGGCTGGGAACCAGAGGGTCCCAGTTCGATTCCCGGTCGGGGCACATGCCTGGGTTGCGGGCCAGGTCCCCAATGAGGGCCATGTGAGAGGCAACCATACATTGCTCTTTCTCCCCTCTCTTCTCCTCTCTCTGAAAATAAATAAATAAAAATCTGTAAATTATATATAGCATTTGTCAAATTTTGCATTACTAAGCTAAATAGCACCTACCATAGAATGAGTGGCAGTCTTATACAGACATCTGAGGCTACACTTATTACCCAGAAATGGCCAAATGTGGGAGAATAAGTTCAAAGGCCTAAGCTATTTATCTATAAATATCTCAGTGGGGAGCATCAACACAAAGCATCTCCTAAAATGAGTACATATAAGACACGTGTCATTAAGCATTTCTCCTGGGAGACTACATTCTTTGGCCACAAGCTTGATTAACCCTTATCAATTGTCGTCAATGTAGGGGTGTCTGAACTTTTGGTGTTTCTGGGTCACACTGCAAGAAGAGAAGTTGTCTTGGGCCACACATTAAATACATTGTGACATGTAATCATAAAAAAGTATCATAATGTTTTAAGAAAATTTACAGTTTTGTGTGGGCCGCATTCACAGCCATCCTGGGATGCACATGGCCCGTGGGTTGCAGGTTAGACACTCCTGATTGACATTCTGATTTTCATATTGTTTTCTTAATGTTTAGTGTATTGAAACTAAATGCATTTTTACATAATTCTCTTACTCACTAAGTGAATCAGAGCATATCCTTTTTGTTGTTGGAAAGCTATGGGCCAGAATAAGATGGTAATGTAGGAGGTTACAAAGAAAAAGGAGAGATTCCACTGTGAAATTCTGCCTAATGAAGCAACTCTATATTTTGCATAATAGACTACAGCTTTTGTATTTTTAGCAAATATATTCCTCTCCTGAGAAGTATTGAAAATATAAAATAGAAAAGGAAAAATTATAGATAAATCAGCAAACCCATCTGTAACACTTGCTCAATGTAGGACCTCTGGGTATTGTGCCTGTAATTTGTATCAGGCAGGTCCAGTCAGCACTGAGAGATCTGCCTAATACAACCAAACCACAGATATGCCTCTTACGAAAATGAATCTCTTGTTCCTGGTGGCTATAAAAACAGCTAGACTGAAAATCGGGCTGATTAACATTACATTCTAATCATTAAGAACAGTCTCCTTTATTCTAGAATAAGAATCTCATCATGCCTCTAAGTTCAAAATTAGCACATATAAATATGTTACTGAATATAATTAAAATCAAATTTAAAATACACTTGGAATATGAGATCTACAACCAATCATATGTATATACAATTAAGATCATAGAGTTGCTAAATAAATACCCTTGCTTGTATTATTTAAATCTTTACCCGAGGATATGCCCATTACTTTTAGAGAAAGAGAGAGAGGACGGGAAAGAGAGAAAAAGAGAAGCATTGATGTGAGAGAGAAACAGGTTGCTTCCCACAAGCACCCTGACAGGGGATTGAACACACAACCTAGGTATGTGTCCTGACTGGGAATCAAATCTGCAGCCTTTTGGAATATGGGATGATGCTCCAACCAACCGAGCCGCTGTGTCAGGGCCCTGTTTGTATTTTTGTTTAACTTTCTTTCCATTGGGTATTGAATGATGATTCATAACAATAATCATTATTGCTTTGAATTATACTTGTTGGATAAAGTCAACCACAAATTTTTAAATGGTGTCATAGAAGGGGCTTATAGTACATTATCAAGACTCCCAGTCACTTAAAGCTTAACTTATATTTTATTTTATAATATGCATCACTTTTATAAAACTAATATCTAAAATTAATTCAAATCATTCCATTCTATATTCTATTTTTTGCAAGATAGATGATAGCAAGTCATTTTACTCATGGATTTGAACTTCTTCATATATAAAGACTGTTAAGATTAGAATATATCTCAGTTTCCCTCCTTTCTAAAAATAATATGCTCTTTTTAATAGAGTTAATAATTTTGCACTAATTCTCCAGTGTTAGAAAAAGAATCCTCAAAAGAACTTATGTAGCTGAACTAAGAAATGCACCTGTACTAGATTTTGCTGGGATAAAAAGTATGAAAACATATTTTGCTATTAGACACACAAAATGGCCCTTAACATTTTCAAACTGGTTAGAAAGAAAACTGGCTTAATTATTACTTTCAAAGGTTTGCATGTGAAGTTTGCTTTTTTCTGGAGACATATTACTTCTTATCACAAACACATTTTAAAAATTTTTGAAAGAATTATCTAGAAGTTTTTCAGATTATTTAATTGGTCAAAACAACCTAAAAGCAATTCTGCTAGAAATAGAAGTACAGAGTTATTTAGAAGAGTATACTACCAAGATCCAATTAATAAAACTATCATTCCTGGTTAATACTTTATGACAATTTTATTGGTATATATCAGATAGTCATATATTAAAAAAGAACAAGTTACCATATTTTTTGGACCATAAGATACACCTAGGCTTTAGAGGAGGAAAATAGGAAAAACAATTTTTTGAAGCTAAAAATGTAGTAAAATATTTAATAACATAAATAACATTCAGACTATAATTCAGCTACATTCGGACTATAAAACATACTCCATTTTCCTCCCAAATTTGGGGGAAAAGTGTGTCTTATAGTTCAAAAAATACAGTATTCCTTTATTCAAATATTTATACATTTAGTAGTTTATTTTATAGCAGAAGTTAGAAACAAAGTCTGATTTTGTTTTTGACTATTTTAAAACACTTGACAAAAATAATAATAGGATTTTCAATTGTATTTATAATTCCCAAATAATGTTTACTTTCTTCTTTTTAAGATTTTATTTATTTATTTTCATAGAGGGGGAAGGGAAGGAGAAAGAATGGGAGAGAAACATCAATGTATGGTTGCCTCTCACATGGCCCCAACTAGGAACCTGGCCCACAATCCAGGCATGTGCCCTGACTGGGAATCAAAGCGGTGACCCTTTGGGTTCGCAGCCTGCGCTCAATCCACTGAGCTATACCAGCCAAGCCCCAAATAATGTTTACTTTCAAAAGGCTGGTCTAACCCTCTATTGTATTTCAGATATACTTAAATATTTATGTTTTAAGTTTTTTAAAAAAATTGATTCCTGATCATGGAATGCCTCCCCACCCCAACTTCATTGCACTTTATTTAAATACAGTTTAAGTACAACCTCTCCTAAAGGCTAACCCATCTACTGTAGCCCACAGAAATATCCCTTTACCCTGAATATAATATCTTATGTTTATTTAGCTTTTATCATCATTGCTTTAGTATTATTATTTTTTTAAAAGCACCTAATTGACTTCAAATAGATCAATGGTTTCCAGAATTTGTTCTAGCATTTAACAAAGACAATAAATGAGAAAAGGACATTTCACGATGAGAAAACAGCACTTGAAACATCACATTTATTCTCCACCTTTCCTCATGTAAAAGCTTAAATGTCACCTCCTCAGGAAATCTTTCCTTGTCACCAAAATTGTCATATCTTTCCATTCGCTGTGCACTGCTCTTTTCTTCCTTAACAATTGTTTAAACTAGAATTTTCCATTAGATTATATGTTACAACATGTCTTATTTTTGAAACCATAATCCTAAGAATGGTAGTACATACAGCTTCAATAAATATTTGCTGGAAGTTGATCTTATTTATGTAAAAAACAGTGGTGAGAAGCTTGGGAACTCTGTAAACCATGCTAAAAATTATAATTTTTAAATGATAGTTTTTTTAAGATTTATTTATTTTTAGAGAGAGGAGAAGGAGAGATATAGAAACATCAATGTGTGGTTGCTTCTCATGTGCCATTCTACTGGGGAGCTGGCCTGCAACCTAGGCATGTGCTCTAGACTAGGACTCGAACCAGCAACCCTCTGATTCGCAGGCCTGTGCTCAATCCACTGAGCTATGCCAGCCAGGGCAAAAAAAACTGTAATTTTTAATAGTTTATTTCTATTATATTTTCTCCATCACTCTATCCCCCTTATACAGAAATTGTAATTTATAATGAAGGTAATGGGGAAATACTAAAATAAAACTGTAAATATATCAGTGACCAAGACCAGATTAGTGGGTTAGCACATCTTGTGGACAATATGGAGAATGGAGCAAAGGAGATCAAACAGAGAAAGAACAGGAGACAAGTGTTTGTAATTAGATGGAAACTAGACTAACCCTGTAGCAGCAGTAATGAGAATCTAGTTGGGAAAGCTCTGCTTTTGTTGGGAAGATGCTCTGCTAAACCATTTCTGAAGGCGGAGTCTGTGCCTTTAGAGTGTGAGTCAGCTGACACCTGGGAGTAGCCTCTAGATCTGCTTTGTGTAATTTAAAGAAAGAAAGAAGGCAAATGGGCCAGAATTTGGAGAAGAATGACGCTAGAGGAAAGAAAGTACAGAAGACAGAGAAAAATGAAACTCCTAAATATTCTACATTCTCTCTTACCTCTGTGCATTTTCAACTGCCATGCTCTTACCTGAACTAAGGGATTACTCTCCACGTCTCCAAAATCTGAAATGAAGTCAACGCAGATCATGAAAGTTGCTATGTGATAGAAAAATCCTGTGGGGTGCAGTAAGGAATGGAAAACTGAAATAGATTCTGAGTTCTGCATCAAGTCGGAAACTAAGAGAAAAAAATGAAAACAAAGATGGCCACCAGAGACAGAGAAAGGGCCTCAAAACTCCAACTAGGAAGAGAGTTGGAGGAAAAATGATGCTGGCCTGAATAAATGTTTAAACAACAATTGTAGAGAGAAAGGTGTAGAATCAAGAATAGCTGAAAAGCAGAACCAATGAAAGCTAGCAATACCTGATTTCAAATTTTGTAGTCTGCACAATGCTGGGGTCATTCACAAAGAGAAATAAATAGGGCAAGAACAAATCGAAAGGCAGAAAGAATAAGGTTAATCTTGAATCTATTCAATCTAAAGCATGAGACTGACAATTATGTATGAAATTGCTAACAGGCTGTTAGGTAGGCAGGTAGGTAGGTAGGTAGGTAGATAGATAGATAGATAGATAGATAGATAGATAGATAGATAGATAGATAGATAGATAGATAGATGATAGATAGATATAGGTATGCCTGTACATCATGAGAGAGGCTTAAATTGAATAGAGACTTCGGAGTCAATATTTCTGAGTGATGACTGAAGTTGACCACTTATTTTTACAGAGTAATAAAAATATAGAGTATGAGATAAAAACTTAATTCTCAGTAACATAAATCTCTTGAAGGTAGTTTATTTCAGAATAATGGAGGCAGTATGTATTAGAATAACGAAGATCATAGGAGGTAGGGCTAAGAAAAATATGAACATACAAATTCATGGATAGGCACAAAACAATAAAATATAATATGTAACCAATGTACACAAGTAGAGAAATATGAGTATTGTAGTTAGTACCATACTGAAGATGATAGATATTGTACCTTTGAAAATAACAAGGCACTATAAAAGGAAAGGAAATTCCGTTGAGGGTGTCCAGTCAGAACTGGAGGCTACTCTGGGTTCTTTAAGTGGAGGAGATCCAAAGTCACAGACACACAGGGTCAGATGGCATTCCTATGGGTCTCTCAGATTCCCATTTTTCTTATCTAATATTTTTTGATCTAAGATACCATTGATTGTAAGATACATTTTATGTACCTCTTCAAATGAAAAACAAAATTGAAGGTAATCTAGGACACGATGCTTAAATATCTTTATTATAAACACATCAATATCAGATATTAGAGTGTGAAAGTGAATCTTCAAACCATTGAGATATATGTTTTAAAAAAAACACCTGGTAAAATTGGCAATACCTCCATTTCCACTTCCTCAGAATATTTTTATCATTATTATCCTCAAGTAATATGTAATAATTTCTAAATATGAGTACCCTAATTGAGGGAGCAGGCCCAAGTTATTATTAGTGCCAAGATATTAAAAATAATAAAAAGCCCAGGTCTTTCGGTGCATATAGGTGATGTTTAGTTAGCAGACAACATCTCATAGAAACAATAAAAGAGACTTTTTAGGTCTCTTAATTATTTTCATATATGGACAAATTTACAATGACAAGCTGGTTTAACCCATCATTCAGATAATGTTCCTATCTTATTATTTTTAGGATGTTGAGAATACATTTTAATTGAGACGAAGTTTTAAAATATTGTAGCCCAGGAGATAGGTCCTCTTTCTATATAAACCTTTCTCTCATATACTTATTTGAGACCAAGGCTGGGGACGCTTTTGTCCTCTTACCCAAGATACCCTGCCTAAAAGCAAAAAATATCAGAAAATTAGGTAGTCTGGCTAACAACCCCATGTCTAGTTCTGTAGGCTCTTCAGAATGGGGATGTATCTATTCTCTAGTTTAATTTGGAAACTCAACTTTTGGCTGAGAGTGAACAATGAACCCTAGTCAGAATTCTGTTTGTGTTGTAGCTCAGACATGTCATCTTAAAGGACGTTACCCAGCTGCTCCTCTATCGAATGATGCACCTGACAAAAGCTCATTCAGCAGAAGGAAGATAAAATCTGACTTTCATGATTAGACAACTTGATATGTGATTATGACACCTCAAACAGTAGTAAAAATTTGGACTGATCTCACCTTTAGTTAAAAATGGTCTATCCTTCTGTCTCCCTCAATGGGGAAATTCAGACCTCAAACCGCCAACTCCCATACAGGTCGTTGTCTATATGAACATTGTTTTATTATGCTATTGTCTTTACTGGAATAACTTAACTATTCCAAATTACTTTATCCTTCATTACAGGATTTCCCCCAAAGACCACCAATTCTTTGATAGAAAGCATCAAGAGATGGCTTGTGCCCTAAAAATCATAAAACCCTTCACCTTAAAATCCTCACCTTGCCCAGGCCTGCTAGCTTATATGGCTAAAGAGCTATCCCGATATTCCAAGGTTGCAGGTTAGATATCCGGTCAGGGCACATAAAAGAATCAACCAATGAATGCATAAATAAGTGGAACCATGAAGCAATCTCTCTTTCTCTCTCTCTCAAAAATAAAAAAAAATTAAAAAATAAAAGCCTCACCTATCTGCTTCCAATTCTACTTTCTTAAACTATTATATAATGATCTTTACCTAATCCCAATCAAGCTCCCAAAATGAAAGATCCACCTTAAACCAAATTCAAAAATTTCAATAAATCCCAACTCGTTCCAAAACCTACCAGAGTTGTGTTGGGGTGACATTTTCCCATGACCTTACTAAAAAATAATGTGACCTAGGTCTTATCAAAAAGGCTAGGGAGCCAGCATTTGACACTAATATCACGGCATCATTCAAATCTACTCATTATTCAGTCAAGTTATTGGTTGTATTTAAATTATCCTGGCATCCTAAGATGTCCAGTGACAGAAAAGGGTGTCCTCGTAAGAGCAAGAGATGCCCAATTCCACTGTTAACTCTTGGAAATTTTCAGTAAGATGGAGAATCAAAACATAAATAAAAGGGGCAACATGCTATAGTAATACCTGATAAAATGATGCTATTAAATTTTTATCATCCATGGAACAGAAATTCTACAATTGTTTTTAGTGTGTACAATTATAATTTAATTTGTTGTTTAGTGTGAAATGTTCATTACTATTTCTCTCTTTTCTGCCTGAGGCACTGCAGAAAATTCTGTTTCATGTCAGTGGTTCTTTTTCTTGTTGGTGAACAATTTTAAAAAAATAAATATTCTACTTCTTCAGAACAAAGAGCAGGATTTGCTTTCTTAATTACTTGTTCATTTTGACAGTGACAGCTGATTTTGTTGGCATTATTCAAGCAATTGTATGGAGATGTCACCACATAATTGTGAAAAGCCAGGAAATTTTATATTGAGATGCATATTTTCTCTCTAATTACTCCAGAAAAACTATGCTGAATGAAAGAAATCTTTTCTTTGTGTCCTTTAATGAACTCAAGCCACCGGCTGCCCTTTTGCACAGCAGAGGAGAGTTTTTAATGGTGGAAAACACTGTGATAACAGGTGACAAGTCAGTTCTGTGACTTCGCTAAATTGTTGCCATTTAATATTAAATTAGGTCAGAACATGTAAACATTTTTCAAATATAGTTGATTAGATTTTGAAAACTATTGTACCTGAAAACCTTTGTAGCTAAGCAATCTTCTTGAAGTATAGCAAAGTCTGACGGGCAAAATAGCCAGAGGCACTTTGAAATCCACTAATACATGATTTACTCTGTTGGCAATTATATAAAAAAATAATTAATTACAACTGTTCTTAATAAATGGAGCTAGTCAATTTCTTATTAACAATACTGTCTGTACTATAGAATAATAGTATGACCTTGAATAAGACCTTTAAAACAATAAATATTCATAGGGAGCAGAATTTCATGTTATCTGCAATTCTCCTCCAGTTCCATCCATTCTTCGGTCACGTAAGTGCACCATGTAACACGGTGAACTGAACACAGAAAAGAATGTGCCCAGGTGAGTGTCGTATTTTGAACTGATTTAATATTTTAAAAATTGAAATAAAAATCTCAATATTAAATTAATGAATCAATTAGTTCATTAATGAGCTAGTCAAGCATAAACAACAAATAAAAAAACATTACATTTTTTGAAATATCTACACTGAAAACAGATATTACTGACAATGGTATAGTCTTATGTGGAAGTAAGGTCAGGATTCCTATGCCCTATCAGTAGACCATAAATAAGTTATTGCTTTTTCAAGACAATAATTAGTAAACATTTTTATTCAACACTTCTTATGTCCATTCAGTCATCTGCTAGGACTTGGGGAAAGAAATACAGGAAAGTATAAAAATTATAAAAAATAATCAATTTAAAATATATTTAAATTTTCATAAGATGGAATCTTTATGAAATGATACTTCTAGAGTTAAAGTTTATGAGGAATTAGGAATTTTTTATCTTAACATATTAAAGAGTAAAATATAACAGTGTAATAATCCAAAGTGAATTATTCAGCTTACCATTTTATCAGAGAGGGCAGAACATAACTGTTTGGCGGCTGACTCAGGGGCATGTCGTTTCAAGTGCGGTGGAGTAACATATTGCAGTACAGTAATGCTGCATGACCCGCTGACACAGACAGAGATCTCTGCTCCTACATTAAATGACCTCACACTGTTCTGCTTCATGACTTTGTCTATTTTTCAAACTTTTTTGCCTTTTCTGTTCCTTTTAAGCTAACTAGGCTAACAGTCCTTATTTTTCACCACATTAAGCATGTCTGCTTGAAGCAAACATTTTCTTCTCTTCTAAAATGTTACTATGATTTTCAATGACTTTGGAAAATATGTAACCAAATGTATTAGAATTGTATGTGACATTAGAAGCAGCAAGGTTTAGAAAGAGAAAAGAACCTGCCGTTTAACGTTAAGATCTGGGGTAATATTAGCTGTATGACCTTCAATAAATATTTTAACCATATAGTATTTGCTTCCCCCACTGTACTTGGGATATATTAACACATATTTCAAGGTGTTATTGTGATAATTTCATGAGGACATAATACATTTGAACTCCCTTGTAAAATATAAAGTGGAACACAAACGTTGGGTAGAATTACTATCATCATCAGAATAAGATCGCCATCTAATGGCACCTGAGCAGATAACAGGTACTCTAACCCTTCTAAAGCTGATCAAAACCATGAAGTTAACAACTAATGCCACAATTGCATCCTTACTACATGTGTTACCCAAAGAGCGTATTACAATAGGATATTACGTACCTTTATTATAATTGCTCTTTCTAGAAACTAAAATCATTTAGAGCTTCATATAGTGAAAACAGTAGGTAGGCATCAAGTCACATAGTTCAACTTAAACCCTAGTTCTGCCAATGAACTGGACTTTAATCCAGGACCAACTCTTTTGTGTTTCCATCCCTTCATCCATGAAGCAAAAATAGTAATATATATAGTTCTTAGAGTCTTGTAAACAAAATTAAGTGAGATCAGCCCTGGCTGGTGTGGCTCAGTAGACTGAGTGCCAGCCTGCAAACCGAAGGGTTGCCAGTTCAATTCCCAGTCAGGGCACATGCCTGGGTTGCAGGCTAGGTCCCCGGTGGGGGGATGCACAAGAGGCAACCATACATTGATGTTTATCTCTCCCTCTTTTCCCTCCTTTCTCCTATCTCTAAAAATAAATAAATGAATCTTAAAAAATGACATGAAATCATCCAAAGTGCTTATAAATTGTTGCTTAAAAGCAAGCAAAAACAGAAACAACTGGGTATCTAGATCAGCCTTTGGCACAATACAGATGTTCCAGTGAATAAATAAATATGTTAATTTAGGCTCCTTGCATGAAGTGAAAGACAAACATAAACAGTGCCTACATCTGAAAAAGAGGAGGAAGAGCCAGTTTGAAACAAAAGTTTCAGTAACTGTGGGTTTTAAACTTTTAATAAATTAGTTTGATTAGTCAAAAGAATCAAAATTATTAAACACAGAGTCTTGAGACTTAGAAAAACTTTGGGTCCAGATGACATATCTACTGACTAACATTTTATCATGCAAAGCTTCAATTTTCTCAAATCTGAAGGTTAATATTCAACTTATTAAAATGTCACTTCAACTCCAAAAATGTTATGTTATTCTTTTATTATTTTATTTAATGCTTTAATTGTATAGGTTTTGAAATATGTGGTAGTCACAGAATTAATGGCATGTATTGTGACATTCTATAGTTAAAATTTGAGAAATACCATACTTGAAAATGTTGAGATATTCCATTAATAGAAACTGGAAAAAATCACCAAAATTTGCAAGATTGGATTCTTATTAATCCTCAAGTACAAAATATTTTATCATGCATATTATAAAAAGTTGAATTAGCTACAGTTCTTAAAAAAATATTACATGCCAGACATGAGATAGAGTTTTCTATTGGGCCTTTTGAACTTAGTACTTCTCACAACAAATTTATAAGGTAGATATTTTGTTGTCCCTATTTTCATTTTTTAAAGTTTTTCTAAAGATTTCATTTATTTATTTTTAGACAGAGAGGAAGTGAGGGAGAAAGAGAGGGAAAGAAACATCAATGTGTGGTTGCCTCTCACGCGCCCCCTACTGGGGACCTGGCCCACAACCCTGGCATGTGCCCTGACTAGGGATCAAACCGGTGATCCTTCAGTTCACAGGCTGGTGCTCAGTCCACTGAGCTACACCAGCCAGGGCATGTTGCTCCCATTTTCAGATGCACATAGGGAAACTGAGAGAGATTAAATAATTCGCCCACACAAAACCTGGTTTTTGGCTTCAATTTGTCCAAACTCCAGGTTTGTAGCTCTATACTATACTTCCCAAATTAAGTGTCATATGTTTCTGAACTTTATACAATCAGATGGAAGATACTTTACACACACTTTTTCTGGTGCAGGTACACCAAAGTTTGTAAAAACCTATAGTTTATTTTTTATAATTTTCCTGTGTGAATGTTTTACTTTGCACATTACCATTCATATTAGCAAAGCCACTAGGGTTTGATCTCTGCTCTGCTGTGCTATTATCCATTAAAAATTAATAACAAAAATTACCTGCTTAATTAATAGGCACAGGAGAAGTTCCTAACTCACTGCAGAATTTGATACTGCTTGTTCATCAAACTCAAAATAATACAGCAACTACCTAGTTGATTTCTAATTGTTATCATTGGGCCATTACCTCCCCATTTGCATCTGAACATATACCAAGAGTTCCTGTCCTATGTTTTTTTTTTTTTTTTTAGATATAATGTCTAAAATAGCCAAAAACAATATAAAATTTCTTCACTCTTTCATCTAAATGACCATTATGGTCTTTCTGTCAAATAATACTATCTAACCAAAATCTATTTTCAACTGAGTAACTCACCTGCAAATTAAGATCAAATTTAATACAAAGTAAGAGCCTGCTTTCACTCTGAATATTAAAAATTTGGGTTAATAAGTTTTAAAGTATTTAGCATAGGATTTATTCTTTCATTGAGAAATCTCAATTTTAAATATGTTGTAGTATTTTGGACATATGATTAATATCTGGAAAAATGTTTTCTTGCATTCAACGCATTGTTTTTAACACAAATAAATGTATCATCTGTTACAAGCAAAGTATCATCATTTTTTATTGATAGATCTAATAGAGAGACAGACAGACAGACAGACATTAATTTGATTTTCCATTTATTTACGCATTCACTGGTTGCTTCTTGTATGTGCCCTGACCAGAGACTGAACCTGCAACCTTGGCTTACCTAGATGACACTCTAACTGATGGAGCTACCTGGCCAGGGCCCTAATTTTTGAGTAATAAGTACTAACAAAACACTTAAATGCTTACAATATGATCAAGAATTTAGATAATAAAAGTTCAAACATAAAGCATATTTTAAAATAATATATAATAATGATGAATCATTAAGAAATTAAGGACCATGGAAAATAACTAATGATAGGATAAACTCTTTGACAAAGAATTTAAACTAATATTTCACAAAAAGTAACCAACTTGTATTGGGCTTCTATTTTATTGTAGTCAACTGTGAAAAGCACTCTACATATAAGTATGTCACCCATTTAGGTAGAATGATATTTTAAGATAGATAATATTATTGGCACTTTACAAAAGAGGACTGTAGGCTCAGCAAGACTGGATCACTTGCCCAAGTCCAATTCAACAAAGCTGGAACTCTAACTTGGATGTACGTGTCTGCCATCAGTGTGGCTATTCTCTTTTGGTGTTAATCTGTAGTTTTTTTTTTTAATTTGAATGGATCTTTAAGATGAAATTTCCTCTCTGAGAGTTATTGTGAGGATTAACTTGAGAGAGTTGAGGAAAAGACCTTAATTCATTATAGGCACGAAGTCTTCCTTTTCCTCAGCTTAGATCTCCAGCTACTAATTGCTAATGCTTACACACAGCCCACTCCTGGGATTAACACAGAAGCCAAGGAGAGAAATGGAGAACTCAAATTTTTATTCTTATTTTTTTATAGAACAGTATGCACTGTTTGATATTTAACTGGTGTTTTGATAACATCTGTTCATAAAACAGTTATTCAGTTACACAAGAGTTACATTTTTCAAAGAGTTTGTTTTGAAGGACTCATTAGGAAGTAACAATGCTGAACATTAGACATTCTATTAGCTTTATGGTGTTTACCTTATTTCTGAGGAAAATGCTTTACAACATGTACTTGATTCTCAGTATTAAAACTATCTGAGGAATAGGAACTATGGAAAAGGAACTAGGTTTTATTTTTGGACAGGCCAAATCCTCATAAAGCCCCAAGCTTGGCTACCCCGACGCGTCACCATGCAGAACTGCTGCTCGTGAGCACGGTGTAGCTAGCTAGCACTGAAAGTAGCTGCCGAAGAAATTGTCTTGTCAGCAAGTTATTTATACCTTATAGAGACAAGTGAGCAAAATATCTTTCAGCTCTTGGTAATAAGAATTTATTTATTTTGCAAATGCATTGTTTGGTTGACCGAATCACAGCATATAATTTTAACCAGTTGTGTTTTCTTCTTCACACACACTAGTACAGCCCTCCAAGCAACGTTCCCCACTCGTGCGGTAATGCAAATACGTATTTTGTTTGCCAACCTTACCTGTGAATTCATCTTATTTTTCATGTCCTTCTTCTATTGTTACCTTATTTTACTCAAATAATTATTATCTTTCAAGATTATTCAATAAATAGAAAGAAAAGCCTGAATAAAATAATACAAAATTACATTAAAAAATTGAGCAAAAACATATTGCTGGTATTTTTCCTTTGACAGATTGTATAGTTCATAATATGTATTTCACCATAAAGAAATGCTTCCGGTCACTTATTTGAGTCTTAGGCATATTAAATTTCATTAGTACATTTTTCCCCAAAAAACACACTGTTGAGGTATATCTAACCAGCATCACTGCTAACATCTTCCATGACTCATTTGTAGCAAAAGCAATACCGTAACAATATGATTAAAAGAGTGGAGAGAGATATAAAATATTGGGTAGGGTAAATAATATCAATGTATTTTTTTAATTTATCAAGGTATAAATGATAGTATCTTATATTTTAATTAAAATAATTATTTGGTCATATATGCATTATAAATAATTCACTAAATAGAGAAACAATAAATATAATATTTTACTACAAGAGAAAGGAAATGTCTGGTATTAAGGAGTTTATCATTGTGAATTTGAAACATGAAACATATTAATTATTCATAAAGTATATTATCCAGAAGAATAATTTAAGCATTAATTAAAGAAAATATAATAAAAGATATCTGGAAGGCTCATCCATAGGCTTTTTAATCTAAAGCTTAGCTTTTAGATTAGAATTTACATAGATAAAAACCAGATAATGCCAGGATAAGAGTAAATTATTTAAAACAGTTGCTTTTATATTTTTTCTCCTCTAGGCAAATCTCCTTGTGGGAATTCACTTTGAATTCATACGCCTTCCTTTCTCTTAAAATATCATTTTCTTACTTTCACTAAAAAAATAATACCCACTTACTACACTATAAAACAGATATTTAATTTGTACTGTTGTTTGTACTATCTGTCCACTTATAAAGGAAGTATGTTAACTTAGGACTCTATAGCTATATTTATACATTTAAAGGATCCCTAGGAACTTTATTCAAATTGTCCACTGCAGTTAAAAAACAAATTTTTAAAAACCTACTGTAAACTTCCAATTCTCTTTCAGATGAAAATACAGATAGCAAAGAAGGGAATAAAAACATATTAGAGATCTCCAGAATTACTGTGACTAAAATGACAAACAGCCATCCTCACCAAGGTGGGCACAGTCGTAAGTACGAAACGAAACAACAGGAGGAAACAAACAGGCACACAGTCAAATGTGCGCGTGTATGAGCATTCCCACGGCAGACCCTGACCCACACAACTCAAACCAGCTTTTCCTCTTCCGCTTTTGGTACTTTGATATTTTACTTGGCTGGTTGTTATACTTCAGCCATGTCGCTCACAGTACAAGTAGTACTGTACACATACTATGCATTCTATTGCCGTTTTAAGTCTCTTTGCCGGTAAAATCACTAAATATGAACCACATCTAATATGTACATTTTGAAAAATACAAGGGAATTTTTTAATTAGAGATTGTCAAATTTTATCTGTTAAAATGAATTTCTCAATGAAAGGTGTTTTCTATTAGGGAAAAGATTAAATTTTACTAATTTTTGTTGCTGGTAATCTCATCATGCCATTTAACATTCCCTCTCCTCTCATGCCAATATTTCCCATAGAATCATAATTTGATCAAGAGACGAAAGTAGACTGAAGTGCTTGTGGGCAGCAGTGGTGGGCCTGTGTACTTCTCTTAGCATTAAGAGGGACAAAATATCTAGTTGTTGCACTTTTACTGGTATTAAGACTGAATAGTGGGTTTAAGGACTGCCAGTTTAATCTATCATTGCAAAATTCTCCAACAAGAATACATCCTAGCATTCATGCTACAACAAATATGGACACCTTCATTACTCCTTATAGTGGCTGTAATTCCTTCTTACTACATCACTGTATATTCAACAAGTGTCCTACTGAAAATACATTTAAGGTGTTTCCAATATTTTGTCATTGCAAATATTTTGCAATGAATACTTATTTTCCTATATTATTTTGCATATCCCCACTGACTTTGGATTAAATTTCTAAAAGTTGGGTAGCTGGATCAAAAGGTAAATGCTCGTACAGTTTCGCTTGAGAGTGATAAAATTCCTTCCGCATGGTGTACATTCTCACCTTGTATAACCCCTTTATGATAAATGTGAATGACAAAATCACATAAGGTGTTACCTAAACGTGAGAAAAATCTATACTTAAAAAATACATATCTTTCAAATCAACTGCAGGAAGACAATCTCTAGAAATGGTTATTCTGTTTGTAATCAACTGAAAAAAAATGTAACTAACTTCTTGTTGATACAATCTAAAATAAAGTGTAAAAATATAAACACTGTTATTACCTATTCTTGAGAACTGTTAATATATTATTAAAAATGTAAAAAGAGCCCTGGCTGGTGTACCTCAGTGGACTGAGCGCGGGCTAGGAAGTAGACAGTCCCAGTTCGATTCCCTGTCAGGGCACATGCCTGGGATGCGGGCCGGGTCCCCAGTGAGGGCCGGATGAGAGGCAACCATACATTGCTGTTTATCTCCCTCTCTGTCTCCCTCCCTTCCCCTCTTTCTAAAATAAATAAAATCTTTAAAAAAAAAGGTAAAAATACTGCATGAAAAAATTAATCACAAAATATTAGAATTGGAAAATATATGTAAATCCTAATATATAAAAATATCAACACTAAAATCCAAGCAGTCGATTTTCTCAAATGTATAGAGTAGGACCCCACATTTCTTAGCTCCAATTTAATGTTATTTCTACTTTGACTTGAAAATGACTATCTTAAAGGTGTTATTTATAATAAAAAAGTAAATAAAAGCTTGTCTTTGTGGTCAAATATCTAAATTTGAATAAATAATTCATTCCAATAACAGCTTCAAAGAGAGTAATTTGGAGCCTGGAGACATGACATTTTATGCTTTAATATAAATTTAAACTATTAAAAATATAATGGACTTCCTTATTAATTCAAGCAGCAAGAATTTATCTCATACTATAATTCTAGGTATGTGTACGTGTTTATGAGTAGGTATTTGTGGTTGCTATTGGTAATTATTAATTTTGAGGACAACTTTATTATATCAACAGGGACCCTAAAGTAATTATTAAAATGACTAAGATATGAAACAGCAAATCTGAATCCACAAACCTTCCATTTGGCTATATAAGTAAATTAAAAATTAGAATTTTAATTATTATTTTATTCCAAATATATTAACTTTTCCATTAAATGTTTAATTAGGATTTCCTCCTTTAAAATACCTTTTGTTTTACAGGTTTTCTTTTAAAATTTATAATGATCTTCCAGGGTCCCGGTTCGATTCCCAGTCAGGGCACATGCCTGGGTTGCGGGCCAGGTCCCCAGTGAGGGCCATGTGAGAGGCAACCATACATTGCTGTTTCTCTCCCTCTCTTTCTCCCTCCCTTCCCCTCTCTCTAAAAATAAATAAATAAAATCTTTAAAAAAAATTTATAATGATCTTCCAACAGGATTTACATTCCCATAATAGATTTTAAGATAACCAGAATCACAAGTCCATGGTGCCCAGCAAGTTCCTTGCACAAATACAAACTGGAAACTGAAAAGCTTGAAGGCAGCCTAAAGCTTATCAATGAGCTAAATGACTAGGATCAGAGTTGTAGAATATTGTGCATTTATTCAATACTTACCAGAAGGATGAAGACTCTGTTCCTCTAATAATTCTAGATCGAGCATTAGATCATCTTCATCCAGTTCACAGGATCCCAAATTATTTAAAACATCCTGAAGAAAAGGCAAAATCAGTAGTTAGAGAAAAAACAAAACACTGAAAGGCTGAAAAAATATTCACATGAAGATGCCATGAAGCAAAAAAGAAATCAAATTAGAAGCGAAAGGTTTTAACTGATATCCAGAAATTTTTTCACTATCTTTAAGATTATCAGCCCAACTCATATGACTCCAGTCCAGGAAGACAAAAAAAAAATTAAAAAATGGGCAAACGACATGAACAGACTCTTCTCCAAGGAGGACATACAGAGGGCCCAAAGACATATGAAAAGATGCTCAACATCATTAGCCATCAGAGAGATGCAAATTAAAACCACAATGAGATATCACCTCACACTAGTCAGAATGGCCATCATCAACAAAGCAACAGATAACTGTTGGAGGGGATGTGGAGAAAAGGGAACCCTATTGCACTGTTGGTGGGAATGCAGACTGGTGCAGCCACTGTGGAAAACAGTATGGAACTTCCTCAGAAAAATGAAAATGGAACTGCCTTTCGACCCAGCAATTCCACTACGGGGATTATACCCTAAGAGCCCTGAAACACCAATTCAAAAGAACCTATGCACTCCAATGTTCATAGCAGCACAATTCACAATAGCCAAGTGCTAGAAACAACCTAAGTGCCCATCTACAAATGAGTGGATCAAGAAACTATGGTACATTTACACAATGGAATTCTACGCAGCAGAGAGGAAGAAGGAGCTTATACCCTTTGCAACAAACAGCATGGATGGAACTGGAGAGCATTATGCTAAGTGAAGTAAGCCAGACGGTGAGGGACAAATACCATATGATCTCACCTTTAACTGGAACATAATCAACAAAAGAAAAAAGCAAGCAAAACATAACCAGAGACATTGAAATTAAGAACAATCTAACAATAGCCAGGGGGGAGAGGGGAGGGGTCAATGGGGAGAAGGGTTTTCAGGAACCACTATAGAGGACACATGGACAGAACCAAGGGGGGAGGAGGGTGGCCGGGAAGGGAGGTGGGGTTTGAGAGGGTGAGGGGAGGGGAGAGGAGAGGATGCAGACAACTGTAATTGAAAAACAATAAAGTAATTATTAAAAAAGATTATCAGCCCAATAGAAATTCCAAGAATTATCACAAAAATCTTAATTTTTATAATTATTTGCATGCTAGCTTTTTAAAAATATTTTATTTATTTATTTTTAGAGAGAGGAAGAGGGGAAGGAAAAGAGGGAGAGAAACATCAATGTGTGGTTCCTCTCATGCACCCCCTACTATAGGCCCAGCCAGCAACCCAGGCATGTGCCCTGACTGGGAACCAAACTGAGGACCCTTTTGTTCACAGGCCAGCACTCAATCCACTGAGCCACACCAGCCAGGGCTGCATGCTAGCTTTTTTAAACACATGTATAATTAACAGAATTATATATGTAAGCAGCTATCAAAAATATTAGAAAACAGTAAAGTAATTGTTTTAATCAAAACTTCTTTAATGAGCATGAGAAAAGACGAGATTTTACTTACTGAAATGCACAAAAATGATATAGAGGTTGTCGAATGTATAGAAGTCTGTGAATGGAAAGTTTTTCAACATTTATCTATTATTTACCTTTCAAATCTCTGTAACTTTCTTGTGACACATTTAATAAATTATTTCTCAAACAAATTTTGTACAGTGCCAACCGTGAGACATTATTTTAGACCATATCTGGAAGTGGGGATTCAGTTATCATTATTCAATCTCTTGTTTTAGATTAGAAGGGATGAATAAAAGAAATAAAGATCAATTTAGATTAAAAGTTAACTATTGATATTCATGAGGTCACAAACATCAGAGCTAGATATTCTTTCTTTTTAAGAGGGCAAATAGCAAAGTAAACTAGAAGGTTATACTGAGAAGCATTGAAGATAAGTAACTCCTTGCAGTGGTAGGAATTCTTGAGCGAGGAATAAAGAATTGAGTTTTGTATTTGTGTATATAGACAGGTAGTAAACATTAAGAAAAGAAAAAAATTACATCTAGGGACTAAGGGTGAAATTAAAACAGTACAAAAAGGATAGGAAGAAGAATCTAAATAATAAATGATACCACATCTACAAATCACCTTCTCCATTGATGTGAATGCTACCGTCATTCACATTTAAAGAAGAAAATATTTATTAAGAAAATCCTAATAATACTGTCAAATGGATACCGAACACCTTAGTTCTTGGAATTAAAAGTAAGGGCACTATAGGTACTGACTGGTGTGGCTCAGTGGATTGAGCACCAGCCTGAGAACCAAAGGGTCACCAGTTCGATTCCCAGTCAGGGCACATGCCTGGGTTGCAGGGCCAGGTCTCCAATAGGGAGCACACGAGAAGCAACCACACACTGATGTTTCTCTCTCTCTTTCTTCCTCCCTTCTCCTCTGTCTAAAAATAAATAATCTTTAAAAAATTAAAAAAACTCAATAAAAAAGGTAAGGACACTATAATTCATACATAAACTATTCTCACTATAAAAAATAGAGTTAAACATTATTAAACTTTAGAAATGTTATTCAAAAATACATCACAATAGTTTCAAAAGTGATAAATATACCCAAATCTAAGTATTTCTTTCTGCAAATGAAAGTTACAAGAAACTGTTTTGTATTATATTACATTGTATTTCATTGTATTGTATTGCATCTTAGTTCCAAACTAACTAGTAATTTAAACTATATATAAAATCAACTGCTTATTGGAAAAGTTATAATATACTGTGCCAGAACCCTGGCCCATGTAGCTCAGTTGGGTGGGCATCTTCCCACAAACCAAAAAGATCACAGGTTCAATTCCCCATTGGGGACACAGGACTGAGTTGCAAGTTTGGTCCCTAGACAGGGTTAATGCAACAGGCAGCCCATTGGTGTTTCTCTCTCACATCAATGTTTCTCTCCCTCTCTTTCTCCCTGTCCTCCCCTCTCTCTGGAATCAATAAAAGAAAAATAAATTTAATACACACACACACATATACACATATACATATTATGGTCTGTCTAGAAAAAGCCCAACCATTGTTAATATAATGAGAATGATTTGCATGGCATTAATGCAGCCAAGGAGAGTGGACTGGAATGCACATGCGTGAACAATGACAACGTAACTCCACTAGTCACTGTGGACAGTAGATGCAGTTGAGTAAGCACATGTACTGTGTGACCATCACATTCAAAATGACTGCATAGAGCAATGAATCTGCATCAGATTTTGCATAAAGCTTGAACATTCTTCCACAGAAATTCAGATATTCAGAAGGCCACAGCTATGGGCAACTGGTGATTGGCAGCTTCATCATGACAATGTGCCCTCTCATGCATCATGTCTCATGCACAATTTTTGGCTAAACATCAAAACCACCCAGGTGACTCAGCCCCCTGAAGCCTATATTTGGTGCCCTGCAACTTCTGGATTTTCCCAAAACTAAAATCACCTTTGAAAGGAAAGAGATTTGAGACTGCCAATGAGATTCAGGAAAATATGACAGGGCAGCTGATGGCGACTGGGAGAACTGTGTGAGGTGCCTACTTTGAAGGGGACTGAGGAGTCATTGTCCTGTGTACAATATTTCTTATACTTTGTATCGTCTTCCATAAATGGTTCTATTTTTCATATTACATGGCTGGATATATTCTGGACAGATCATACAAATATAATATTCTCCATATTATGATATGTATGTGTACATACACACACACTGTGGCAGGGGTAGCTCCCTGAGAGTAAGTTGCTTATTTACATAGCATCAAAAAGACGTTATAAGATATAGGCATCAAAAGATGAGCAACCACCCTCGATATGCAAAAAAATAATTTGAAACAACAAAAGAAATATAATTGAAGTTAGATGGGGAAAAGGCAGAGTTTAAAGAAGGGAAATTTTGTAAAGATACTATGTTTAATGTTTGTTAAGCATTTTCCAAACAAGAGAATCTTAATCTGATAGTCAAGAATACATTGGTTAAGGGTTTTCAGGAACAACTTTAAAGGACGCATAGACAAAACCAAGAGTCGGGGCAGAAGCAGGGCAGGGAGGTGGGGATGGCTGGGGTGGGAGGGAGTAATAGGGGGTAAATGCAGACAGCTGCACTTGAACAATAAAATAATTTTTTTTTTACCTTTTTCTTTTTTTTTATTAATTTTTTTTGTTTAATTACAGTTATTCGCAGCCTCTCCCCTCCCCACTCCCTTCCCCTCCCGTCCCACCCCCCACAATAAAATAATTTTTAAAAAAGAGAATACATTGGTTAAAAAATATTGTTTTACAGTTAAAGTATAATAATATGATCTAGTTTCAATTTGTTCTAAATACTTGGATGTTAAATTTCAACGACCAACATTATGGTCTTCATCGTTCCTAACCAAAATGTATATACTGAAGAACTAATCACCTAGTACATTAGAATGTGACTGTGTTTAAAGATAGTAATATATGAAATTTCCAGAAGAAATTCCAGTTCAATCAGGTCCCCTAATTCAATATATGTTCTTATAAGAATAGGAGATCAGGACACAGACATCACAGAGGGACGGCCATTTGAGGACAGAGCAAAAGGCAGCCACCTGCAAGCCCAGGAGAGAGGCTTCTGGAGAAACCAAATTGTCTACACTTCAATCTTGTTCTTCTAGCTTCCAGAACTGTAAGACAGTAAGTTTCTGCTGGTTAAGCCACACAGTTTGTAGTATTTGTTCTGGCAGCCCCAGCAAATTAATACAGCCAACAACATTTAGAAAGTAATGAAGGTTTAAACAAAGGAAAAAGAAAATAGATGAGTTTCTGGCATATGACTTTTTTTTTTTTTTCCTGCTGTTGTTGTGCCAAGTAAGAGCATTTTCTCACTGTAAGCTTCTGCGGTTTGCACAGCATTTCTCCCTTTTGTTCGGAGCCACCCCACCCAATCCATCTAGACATAGAAAAAGGTACCAGGTTCTTACATGAGTCAAATCCCCTGTTTAGATGTGATTTATTTGTGGATAGTCCAAAATGGGCATGTTAACCGAACTTGCTGATTAAAGTCCTTTAATTGAAATGAGAAAAAGGTATTTTTTGTTTTTGTTGTTGGTTTTTCTGTGTGATGGTTATTGCAACATGCAAAATGCTGTTATCACAGGGACCTTGGATTTCATTGCATGACTAAGACCATTGAAAGTCTATTTGAAAAATGAAAAATGAAAAAAAGTCACCTGGTTCATGATTCCAGCAGTTGCTAAAGTCCAGAGGAATACACAATATTTTCAAGGTTGGATTGTTCAGCCTTCTTTGAATTGTGACAGTTAATTCATCCACCCACAGTTCAAAACGCTTAAACCCTGCCACTGCTTTTCCAACATTTAAGAAAAATAACACCAACAAAGTGAAAAACTTAAATTTGGAGAACTCATTCTACTGTTCCAATTTTATTCTTATTTTGTAGGTGACCCTTGACATTTAGACTAACAAGGGTCCATTTCCTATTGGTCTAGATAAACTAATGTGAAAACTAGTCATTCTAAACTGCCTCGCTTTGATAACTTGCTTACTAAGCAACCTTCTTATAGTGTGGAAAGAGCCTTTGAAGCTGGTGAAAACTCATAATAAAAGGAAAGTAGATGCAGCAACATGATATGTTACAGAAGAAAAATCAATGTGAACGTATAAACCTAAAAAGACAAATATTTTCCAGATTTCCTTAAAAGAGACTAATAGCAGCAATAACATTTCTGCCCTCTACTAGCACTTATGGGCAAACAAAATATTATTGCCCAGTATCTACCAATAGAATAAAAAATTTAAAAAACAGACTCAGTTATTATGAAAAAGACAAAAAGAATATCTCTGGTACAGTTTTTGCCAGGAAACAAAGTTCATCTAAAATAAAAAGCCAGAGGTCATTTTGAAAGACTAACAAAAGTAATCTACATGGCTTCTCTCTGCCTAATTTCTGACATTACGAACATCAAAAAACATAAACCTCTACAGCTAAATAAAAATATTTCAGTCTGTTAAAGGCTAAGAGTACATAATACTAAAACAGAAAAGGTAGTAGGAAGGATATGAATAGGCACTTGTGATATACACACAAAATCAAAACAGGGTTTAATATCTTTAATTTCTATTGCTCTTAATAAATACTTAGTATGTGGGGTTCTTCTTCTAATAACATGTACATTTATAATATGAGGGCACGTATTTCCATCTGTATTAGGAAAGACTTGTAGGGAAAGTAATAGCATCAAATACAGTAGTTCTGCATCAATAATATGGAAGACTGTTCAGCACTAACGGTAACACATAATAACCAAGGAGGAGAGAGTCCAGCTTGTAGTTAACCCTACTGCTCATGCTCCATATCTGAGGGCACGACTGTGCATTTCAGACATCTAATAAATTAGCAAAATATCTGGAAGTGGTAACTAAGCAGTATGAATAGTCTCTCATTTCCTGGTAGATAAAAACTTAATAGCTCTATATAATAAAGATATAATAATAAAAGTCCCTGAGTTTTTAATAACATTAACGTAGCAGGCATATATATCATAATAACAGGAATATGGAACGTAACACAAGCAACTGGAACTTACGAATGACTTTGTGAGGGGACACTAATATTGCATAAAATTAAAAGCTGGGGTTGAACTTAAAAAATCATATAACAGGAAAAATGTACTTGAAAGTAAAGTCTATCTATCCTGATGGCCAGTATCTTGAGTTAAATAATCTCTGAATGTACAGGGAATTCTAATGACTGGACAAAAAATTGTCCGGTTAGCAACTCAGAATATGCAAATTTAAGTGATAACTTTCTTTTAAGTTTGGTATGGTTACTAAATCCTAGAGAGGTACAGAAAATAAACTCAGGTATTTCTGAAATCTCCAGGAAATGTGAAGACTTCCAAATCAACAAAGTGTAAGAAGGAGAAAGATAAGAAATGTAAATCACTCGTATGAGCACATTTGTAACCAGTTTTAGGGAAAGTATATTGATTTGCTTTGGGATCACTATAATATGTATAATTTTCTTCTCTAAAACTGGCTAAAGAACCTAAGATAAAATAATATTTTAGACTTGGTATTTTAATAAAATATTGGGAAGAATTTGATTACATAAAATTTCAAATGTTTGAATACCATTAAAAATTGAATACATATTCCAATTTATTGGTATATAGGATATATGTGAACATTTTTAGAACCACTGATCATTTAATAATCAAGCATAATTATTACTAAGTTATTCTCTAAGCACACATTTAAAGATCTGTCCACAAAACTGATTACTCATATAACCTCCTAAATGACTTCAAGGCATTTATAATAAACTAAATAGTTATTAATAAAGAAATTAATTTCCCAAGCTCTAGGGATATAACAATGAACCTAATAGGCCAAGTTTTCTTTCCTAATAGACTCTTCAGAAAACTATATATTCTAGTAAAGAAATTCTAACCTTTTTTAAATTAAAAAATAGGTATTATCATTTGTAAGTCAGTCTCGTGTGTTTAGTTAGTGTGAAACAACTTTTCAGAGCCTGGTTGTTATCGGCTGAAATAATAAAATTGAATTTATGACGCCACAAGGTTGAATAAACAAGCCCTGGTCACTCCATTAATATGTCACCATTCTGTAAGTCCCATTCTAAAATAACCCGTTAGCCTTATTTGTCTTTTTCTGCATAAAAATAATAATCATGATTCTGCTAAATATAAAGGAAGCTATACCATGTCACTGCACATGTCTCGTGTATTGCTTAAGAAGAAAGAATCCCTTCAAAGGAGTGTATTACATTAATTAAATATTTCTAATTATACTATGATAAAGATGTTACTAATTGCATTTCTACAGTGTTACATTTTTGCCAAAGGACTTTCTAAACAAACTTGAAATATCTATAAGCAAGCTATGGCATCCTGGTCTGGACTTCAATAATTGTTTATGTAATATTTAATGAAATAATAAAAGTGTTCTGATCATTATTTTGTCTACAAGTGAAGAAATTATTCAAATTAATAAAGGATAGTCAATCTAGATTGCATTCTTCTTCTAGTTATTCTGCATTACAATCAAGTGCTGCTCTGCTATATATTTCCTTCTTTGCTAGTCTAATCATAGGAGTTTCCACAGATTGACTAAAAAGAAAATATTATTTTATTATTGAAAATGTATCATTGTTGTAGAAGACCTTCAGTCAAACTTGTTTATGTGAGTTTAAAAATACATTCTGAGACTTACAATTAACTATATTTGCTTTTTACGTGGGATAAAAATAAAATCAAATAACTTGGTAAGTATCTTTAAATAATTCATATTACCCCAGAAAAATAAATTACGTGAATTATAAAAAATTAGAGACATAAAAGTGACAAGGTATACCCATCCTCAAAAGCAGGCATTGGAACAGGCTGGGTACATACTCATACAATTTAAGAGTTGAGTTTTATACACCTAGGCATGAAGTGGAGAAGAGAGGATGATATACTAACGTATGCATATATTTAAAATGGAATGATTTCACTGTTTTATTTTGGAAAAAGAAATTAACATGACAGTATTTTATAATTAGTTCTCTAAGGATAGTTATTTGGTTTTGATTCCTGATTGGATAAAGAAAGCGTACTTAATCATTATGATAGTTACCTTTACCATTCAACACAGCAGCCATGAATATTTTCAAACATGGTTTGCTCTTTGCTAGTTACTGATTTACCTTATGGGTTTGTATAGTTCAAAATACATTTTTAATTAATATTTTCAAAAATGTCCTAATTCTTAATCCATCCTCATTCATAAGGCTTCCAAAAACATACATTTTGTAAATGTGAATGGTGGTCTTAAATACCATATGATTTCACTCATATGTGGAATCTAACGAAGAAACTAAACTAACAAGGAAAATGGGGACAGACTCATGGATGGACAGCAGGATGGCAGTAGTGGGGTGGGGACGTTAGGGGTGAAGAGATCGAGCAAAAAGGAAAAACAACTAACGGACATGGACCACAGTGTGGTCATCGCTGGGGGCAGGTGAATATAAGGGAACTAAATGGTAATAGAAAAATATACAATAATGATTTTAAAAATAAAAAGGAAAAACCACTGCCATTATAAATATGTGCATGGAACAATATTTTGTTTTGATTGTTGTATATTTTTGTATTTGTGAAATAGTTAGGAAATGGCATTGATAAAACTATACTGAACTGATAATTTTTCCCTTTATATTAATAAAAAGTAAACAATCCTATAGTTATTCCAGTAGCACAGGACGAAACATTAAAACTGATACATTCCTTCACTTTACAGGAAAAGTTAACATTTATATAAATTCATAAAACCATAGATTTTACATGGATTTTAAACTAATATGTGGGTTCATAGAAAAATAAAAATTAAACTCTGAACATTTTCATTTTAAACTACAAAAGGGAGTATATTAAAGCTAATTTCTGTTTTTAAGTAATAAAAGTCAAAAACTAGAAATTGTAAATATATAACACAATTAACAAACTTCATCATTCAAAGTTAAATTTAATGATTGCTGCTAATTTAAAAATGCAAGTTTTTTCTTGTCATCATTTCAAACATGAAGAAGAAAAAAGGCTTTTACATTCTATTTTAAGGGCAGAGCAGAACCAACGTCACAGACACCACTTCCTTCGCCCTGAACCTGACAACTTCAGTGCGTGTCATTGTGGAGAGCAACACGAATAAAGAATTTGATAAACGTGAGAGATTTGAGAGAGATGATTATTTCTAGCCTTCATTCCTCCTTGTGTACTATGGTAAATGAGCATTCCACAGTTACGAAGGATATTTCATTTTCTCTTAATTGGTGTCCCTATCAACATTTTGCCAAGAACCATTCCAATCCGTCAACTTTCACTTACAATTCTTTCCACACGCTGCTCTGAGATGACTCTCGTTAGAGTACTCATTTGTATACATTCTTTCATTGTCTTAATAAAGACAAAACGTCAATGGTATGCGTACAGAATAAATACTCTCTCGTTATTCAAAATCCCACAATATTATCTCTTTATACCTCTAAAAAACTGCTTCCTGCAAACTTATTATTATAACCAAACTCACTAATTGTTTTCTGAAAATTCCATTTGCATTTCTTTCATCGCACTGAGTCCACCCCCTGCTCCAAATACCTAAAGAGCAAAAATTAGGTAACACATTGATACTTCATTATATCACAGGCATTTTTTACAACTTACAACAGATGCTGAAAAGCACCGCTCGATACTGTTAGGAATGTTTAGAAACCTTTCTCTAAAAAACTGTTTATATGCAAGATGCGCTGGTGGCCGGGAGACACGAGGCCATTATCTAGACGCCCAGTAAGCAGAGTATACTGGCCTAGACAATGATCTGGACTATTCATTGTGGTCCCTGCCAGAGAGGTCCAGAAAAACGCATATGACTGCCTCACTCTTTGTGCTGATTCTATGCAGAGAGTTCTCGCACTTTAAGTCTCTATCATTATAGAACATGGAAAAGATCTCATTTACCTTATAATACTGTATGTATAATATGATAATAATATCTCATATAATTATCTGGAAATGAGATGTTTTACTGCTAAACTATTTTGGAGAAGAATGTTACTGTCCTTTTTAGAACATCAACTTTGAAAAATTATTAAACATTTTAAGAAAAATGTATTATTTAGAAAAAAGCACTCATGCGATACAAAGGAATATTTAAGGACTCTTACTTGCTAGCCCTACATTAATTTGAAATTCTGACAATTTTTTTATAGCTGTCATTTTAGCCTCACTGGACATGCTTATTTGTCATCATTTTCACTGTTTAGGACTGAAAATTATATGAGTCCCTCATCACTTTGCTATCTAATATATGATAAATTGGAACTAGCAAAAGAAAACAAACTATGTAAGCTTGTTAAACCAGTGACAATACTGTTAATCCCAACTTAAATTGATACTTTCTGGATGAAGATAGTGGCTCTAGAGAAAACTAGGTATATTTAGGCGTACATAGGTTTTCCTATAATTAAGCCTAAGATTTTATTCTAGGTTGGTCTTTATATATGAGATATTAGTGAATTAATCAATATTTTACTGATTTATAAATTTAAACTGTCATAATTTTATTTCTCAAATACAAATCAAATCTATCCAATAATATAATCTTGCATTAAATAACACAGTATAGTGGGAAATCCAAAAGATTGAGGTTGATAATCTTTACCCAGACACAAAACCATCTCTGTGAACTGAAATGAATCATAACCTGCCTGATGTCCTTCCCCAAAATGAAATATTAGAATAGTTGTTCTCCATAATTTTGTCCAAATCTAAAACACTAAAATTTATGAGACAACTGTGAGCTTCTTTCCCATGACACTATACCACTCAGAATTAGCCAAACTTGGAAGTCCAAGGGCACAGTCCCCCAAACTGCTTTTACTTTTGATGCTAACAGCAAGTTTTAAGTGTCCACAAAAACATCCTCAAATGCAATAATTCACTGGAAAAACTTATAACCCATTGAAAGCTACATTCACAATTAAGATTTATTACAGGAAGAGAGTACAGGTCAAAACAGCCAAAGCAAGAAATGCAGAGTCCGGGAAGATCCCAAATACAAAGTTTCCTTTGTACATGTGATACATGACTTTCCTAACATTGACATGTGACAAAACACACTGAGTATTGCCAACGAGAAAGTTCACCCAAACTTCCGTGTGCAGAGACTTTATGGGAACTTTATTGTATAGGCATTATTGATTGATTGATAGCCTGCATGGTTGATCTCATCCTCGAGACTGTGTGATATCAAATGACCTAAAATGACCTTCCTCTTTAAATTCCACAGTTAGTCTTTCTGGCATGCCAACCCCACCCTGAGTCTGTCAGGTGTTTCCAGCCTCAGGCACAGACCCAATGTGGCCAGCCCCCACCCAACAAAGACACCTTTATCAGGCATAACACATTAACTCTCGGAAGCGGAGGGCAAAGAGCTCTCTTGGGCAAGGTGCAATTCTTCACAGTCTATACACACACAATGTTTCCATAGATAGTGCATAGCTCTTGATCTAATTGAAATTACTTCAGCCTAGCCTGAATACAAAAAATAATTATAATTATGTCATATGACTTTTTCTCTCCTTTGTCAGATTCCAGAGTGATATCTGCAGGCGGGAATTACCATTGTGAGGTTTTTTTTCTTTTTAAATCAACATATATTCTTAATATTAAATAAATAATTCACTAACATGATCAAAATAAGTATATATTGTCTGGGTTGAAGACTTACTGCTTACTTGCAACATGTTTTCCCCAAATTTTTAACACTGGACTCATAATTCTGGTAAGAAAAATTAAATTATTTCCTTATTCAGCAATATTCACTAAAGGCTTATAAACTGCCAGGTACAATAGTAAATTCTGAACAATATAAGAGAGAAAAGTTTCCCAAACTAGACTATCAATATATAAACAAATAAAAAAGACAATTTCAACTTCTGATAAGTGTTATTTTATTTTTTTTTAAAGATTTTATTTATTTATTTTCAGAGAGAGGAGCAGGGAGAGAGAAATAGCAATGTATGGTTGCCTCTCACATGACCCCCACTGGGGACCTGGCCCACAACCCAGGCATATGCCCCGACTGGGAATCGAGCCAGGACCCTCTGGTTCCCAGCCCGTGCTCAATCCACTGAGCTACACCAGCCGGGCCTGGTAAGTGTTATTTTAAAACAAAGAGTAATGTAATATTTACTGGTTGTAGGAGGCAGCTACGTCACATGAGGTAGGCAGGGAAGACCCCTCTGAAGGTGTCATTTGGGCTGAGTCATGAAATGATAGGCTGCCATATGAACCAGAAGGTAAAACATTCCTAGCAGAGGAAACAGTGTATGCAAACCATCTAAAGCACGTGTGAGGCTGGTAGGTGCGCAGGGCAGAAAGGAGCTGGACTGGCTGCGGCGCAGAGGTGAGTGAGACTGCTACAGGAGCTTACAGAGGGATGCAGGACCTAGGTCAGGTGGCACCACTGCCAGGCAGGGGAGGGACTAAGAAAGCATTGCAGAGTGACATGCTTAAATACACATTTTAGGAAAACCATCCTGTCCACTCTGACAAGAATTAATTATAAGGAAGCATTTTCTAATGGATCTTAACAGCCAGAAAGATATGCATTATTTTATAGATGTAAAACTTGAGGGTTAGAAAAATTAAATAACTTGTCTAAAGCCATGACACAAAAAGTGGCAGAACCAAGATTTAAACATATGTTTGCCTGAAGATAGAAGTTTCTCCACTAAGTGTCCCATCGCATGATGTGAATGGGCCTGGCAAGGGTGGAAAACTACTTTTTTTTGAAAAGGCCAGTAAGCATTTTACTAGATCTTTGAATATAAGTGAGTGTGTATAGTTATGAAAAAGAGGTCTAGATTGTTTCCTTAAACTTCCCAAACAGGTATATTCCCGTTTTTGCTATTTTCTGTGGAATCTTAAACAAGTTAACAAATCTCTTTGGACCATAATTCAGTTTTCTGAAAAATGAGGGCAAATCCTCCCTGATAATCTACTTTCATTATATTTAATTCCTTTCACATACGAGTGATCCTTCACTAAACTGTAAGATAATGTTAAAAAAGCTCTAACCTTTCAAATTCTTGACATTTTCTTTCTTTTTCACACTTGCAAATTGAACAAAATTTCCACCTTTTATTTACACTTCTATCAACATCCAACTAAGAATCCACTTCCTTTACAAAAACTCCCTAAGTGCATAAAGCAAATCTTGGTGGCCATAAAGGGAGAGCTGGAGATTTTAACACTACATTGAAATCAATGGATAGATTTTCCAGACAAAAAATCAGCAAGGAGACAACAGCCTTAAAAGACACACTAGTATGAATGCATTTAATTTCTATTTTCAGAGTATTTCACACCAAAGCTGCAGAATATACATACTTTTCAACTCCACATGAAACGTTTTCTAGGATAGACCACATGTTAAGACACAAAACAAGTGTCAATAAATTTAAGAAGGTTGAAATCATATCAACCATCTTTTCTGACCCAGAAATAAATCACAAGAAGAACAATGAAAAATATACAGACATGGAAGCTAAATGACATGTTATTAAACAATGAATGGGTTAACAATGAGATCAATGAAGAAATCAAAAGATACCTTGAATCAAATGAAAATCAGGACACAACAATCCAAAATCTGTGGGACACCAAGAAAGCCTTCCTAAAAGGGAAATTCATAGCATTACAGGCCTATCTAAAAACAAAACAAAACAAAACAAGTAAACAAAAAAAAAAAAACAAGAAAAAGCTCAAAGAAATTATCTAACTTTACACTCCAAGAAACTTGAAAAAGAACAAAAAACAAAGCCCAAAGTCAGTAGAAGAAAGGAAATAATATCAGAGCAGAAATAAATGAAATAGTCTAAAAAATGATACAAAACATCAATGAATCTGAGAGCTTGTTCTTTGAAAAGACAGAAAAGATTCACAAATTTTTAACCAGACTCCTGAAGAAAAAGAGAGGCCCCAATCAAATAAAATCAGAACGATGGAGGAGAAATAACAACGGACACCAAGGGAATACAAAAAGTTGTAAGAAAATATTATGAACAACTATGTGCCAACAAACTGGACAACACGGATGAAATGGATAAATTTCTTTAAACATACAGTCTTCCAAAACTAAATTAGGAAGAATAAAATCATCTGAATAGACAGATTACACAAAGTGAATTTAAAGCACTTATCAAAAAACCTTCAGCAGACAAAGTCCTGGACCAAATGGCTTCACAGGTAAATTATATCAAACATTACAGGAAGAACTAACACCTCTCCTTCTCAAACTATTTTAAAAAATTCAAGAGAAGGGAAGGCTCCCAAACACATTTATAAGGTCAGCATTATCCTAATTGCAAAACCAGATAAAGACACTACTAAAAGAAAATTATAGGCCAATATCCCTAATGAACTTAGACACTAAAATCCTCAACAAAATATTTAGCAAACAGAATACAGAAATGCATCAAAAAGATCATACAACATGATCAAGGGGGACTTATTCTGGGAGTGCAAGGATGGTACAATATTCAAAAGCAATAAATGTGATTCACCACATAAAAAAAAAAAGGGTAAAATCCACACAATCATATCAATAGATGCAGTAAAAGTATTTGATAAAATCCAGCATGAATTTATGATAAAAACTCTCAGCAAAATGTGAATGGAGGGAACCTAAACATGATAAAGACCATATGTGAAAATCCCACCCCCAGCATCCTATTCAATGAGCAAAAACTACAAACTTGGCCCTTAAGACCAGGAACAAGACAGGGGTGTCTGCTTTCACCTCTCTTATTCAACATAGTACTGAAAGTCCTAAACGGACAAGAAGAAAAAAATAACAGGCAACCAAATTGGAAAGGGAGAAGTAAAACTATCTTTATTTCAGAAAACAATATACTGTACATGGAGAACCCCAAAGATTACACTAAGAAACTACTAAAACTGATAGAAGAATTAAGCAAAGTAGTAGACTACAAAATTGATATCCAGATATCAATTGCATTTTTGTATGCCAATAATGAACTAACAGAAAGGGAAATTAAAAAAGCAATCTCATTCACAATTGCCTCAAAAAGAATAAAATACCTAGGAGTAAACTTAACTAAGGAAGTAAAAGACCTGTACTTGGAAAATTATAAGACACTGAAGAAAGAAATAGATGAACATAAAAAATAAGTGGAAGCACGTGCCATATTCATGGACAGGAAGAATTAACGTCATTAAAATGTCCATACTACCTAAAACAAATTATAGATTGAACACAGTTCCTATCAAGATTCCAATGATGTATTTCACAGAACAAGAACAAATATTTTGAAAATTTATAAGGAACCACTAAAGGCCCTGCACAGCAACAGCTATCCTGAGAAAGAAGGATGAAGCTGGAGGAATCACATTAACTTTATATGTAAGTGTTCAGACCATAGTAATCAAAATATCCTGGTACTGGCAAAAAAAAAACACATAGACCAATGGAACAGAAGCGAGAGCCTGGAAATATACCCACATCTTTGTAGTCAATTAACATTTGACAGAGGAAGCAAGCAAACACAATGGTCTCAAGATAGTTTATTCCAAAAATGGTGTCAGGAATATTGTACAGATATGTGCAGAAAAATGAAAGTAGACCACCTTCTTAAACCACACACAAGAATAAATTCAAAATGGGTCAAAGATTTAAATGTTAGCTCCAAAACCATGAAAGTCCTAGAAGAAAACATAGGCAGAAAAATCTTGGACATTGCTCATAGCAATATTTTATCAGAAATATCTCCCCAGGCAAGGGAAACAAAAGAAAGATTAAACAAAAGGGCCTATGTCAAACTAAAATGTTTTTGGACAGCAAAGGAAAACATCAACAAAATAAAAAGACAACCCACAGAATGGGAGAACAGATTTGCTGATACATCTGATAAGGGGTTATTTATAAAGAACTTACAAAACTGAATACCAGAAACCACCCAGTTAAAAAATGGGCAAAAACCTGAATAGACAATTGTCCAAAGAGGACATACAGATGGCCAATAGACATATGAAAAGATGCTCAATGCTCAGTTACTGATCATCAGAGAAATGCAAATTTGAACCACAATGAGAAACCACCTTATACTTGTCAGAATGCCATAAATCAACAAACAAGTGCTGGAGAGGATGTGGAGAAAGGGAAGCCCTTTTGTACTGTTGGTAGGAATGCAGACTGGTGCAGCCACTGTGGAAATCAGTTTGGAGATAACTCAAAAAATTAAAAATCGGTCTGCCTTTTGATCCAATGATCCCACTTCTGGGAATACATCCGAAAAACCTGAAACACTAGAACATAAGCATCTCTATGTTCACTGCAGCATTATTTATTATCCCCAAGATATGGAAGCAGCCCAAGTGTCTATCGGTAGATAAGTGGATAAAACTATGGGACATTTACAAAATGGGTTACTAGTTGGCCATAAAAAAGAAGAAAATTGTACCTTTTGCGACAGCATGGATGGACCTGGAGAACATCATGCTAGGTGAAGTAAGCCAGTCAGAGAAATACCATATGGTTTCACTCATGTGGAATCTAATGAACAAACTGAACTAACAAGGAAAACACAGACAGACTCATACATAGAGAGCAGGATGACAGCTAAGGGGAGGCCGGGCAGACTAGGGGGTGGAGGGATTGAGCTAAAAGGCAAAAGGACTCATGGACGGGGACAACGGGGTAGTGATTGCGGCAGAACGGGGGTATAAGGGGACTAAATGGTAATGGAAAAAATACAATAAAATATATAAATAAATAAATTTTATCAAAATTATTACCTGAAGATTTACTTAACTTCTTATACTTACATAATATACTTATTTTTATTTTATACTTATTTGTATAAAGGAGAGGAACCCATCTTTATCATTTTCTCACTTCAGTTGTACCATACATTTACCCTAGGCTTACTTGGGATATCACAGAATTGAGAATTAAATGAGCTTATGTCTCGATTTATGCAGCTTCAGTCAGACTTAAGTCTTAAATAGTAATTTTCAAAAGACACTAAAGATATAAAGATTAACTCCATATTGCAACTGGAAATCTTTTAACCCAATCTGTCATCTGCTAATTTCTCCTGTGAAAGTCTGACTGTGAGATCTGGCTTTGGGTCCCTTCTTCTTAAAGAGTTACGTTCTTTCTCTTTAAGGGAAAACAATCAGTCCTGCTTGTCTAGCTCACACTTGTTTTTAGAATAAAATTCTGAAAAAATATTGCACAATGTCTTGTAAATATTACTTATGATTAATTCTAGATCCCAAGTCAAGCATGCGTTTTAGTTGTGTCAAAGCTACAAATATCTGGCCCATCCGTGAGAGCTGTTTATTGTAGGTAGAGGTCATCTCAGTGCCAGCAGATGTAACATTTCCTAGAAACCCAAAATTATTAAATTCTAAAAACTCCATAAATACCTGAACAGTGCTGCCCAATGAATAGATGTTGAATAAATACTTGCCCAATAAATGAATGAGTAAATGAATAAATGAATGCATAATATAATGTATTGATAAGAAATAAGAGCTAAATGGTATGGAGACATTAGAGGTGAAAGAAAAAATAGTGACAGAAAATAAGATGTTATTTCTATTATTTATCCCATTCTAATGAAAAAAAGGTTTTAAAATTTTAATTACAAATATTTTCTATGGATATTTTTCATCCACAGTTAATTTCACCAATTATATTAATATTTTGTTAATCTTGATTAAAACACTCATCTCAGTTACTATCAATGTATTAGAAAATACTGCATTGAGTTACATTGGGTTTCCTACACCTTAGTAGACCATAATATTCATGTTAATTGATGTAAGTCATTATGAAAATTTTATCAGTGTTTACTCCATATACATTTTCTTGTTATTTGGTTTCATTCCATCTCTCAGATGCCTTTTTTTTTTCAACAAATTAACAGTTTTTGATGGGCTACTAAGTTTTTCCTTGGGAACGATGGCTCTTTTGTGTTTATGTTGCTGATATAATCCATTTTCCATTAGAGTGATTTACGATTCTGCTTCCCAAATTACACACGAGTCATCCAGCACCTTATACCAGCCCCATACAGCGTGGACTTAGAGTTTGGTACATGTTCAGATTTTGGACAGCAAAGCATTTATGGAGCTAAATTCCAGTGAAAATGAGATTTCTTACGTAGTTGTAAGTGTTAGTGGGATACAACCTCCTCTCTGAAAATTAGCTTTAACAACACAGTATTGTTTTATAATATCGAGCATAATGTATCTATGAAGAAGTATGTGTAAAGTGCCTAATATGTTACCCTGTTCGCAAAGCTAACCTTTAGCCTACAACAATTTTTTGTCTTTTAGGAGAAACTATAAGATTCTTCAGTCAGACACAAAGAACTTTATTACTGAAACTAAAAGCAATAGACAAAATGGCATCTTTTTTGTATGTGTGATAATTTTCTAAGCACTAATTCCCACAGATTAATACAAAGAGAGCTGGGTGATAGGTATACTTTGCACTGAGTTGTCTGACAAGAAAAACCCTGTTTGGGAGGTACGGGTAGACTGCAAATCTTTGATAATTGGAAGCAAGCACACCCGCCTTTTTTTTTTTTTTTTCAGAATAAGACATTATATGTTCGAAGTCTGTCCACCATTAAACATCCTTGAAAAAATATTCTGACAAAGGCAAGAGCCTCTGCTTTTAAGAGGTACAGAAGTATGAGATATCCTTGGAGAATATTAGGTCTTAACAATATCCAACTTTTTCTATAGTGTCGTAATTTTTAGACAATTTCCACCTCACAACAAGCTGTTGTCCACTCTGATTCATTTGACTGGCCAAGGTTGAAACAAAATGCATCCCAATTGTCCCATACAGCATTTAGTTAAGGCCACTAGCAAGACTCCAAGCAACAACATGCAGCTGACTTGCAGAACCAAACTCAACCATGTCCCTCAGGGTCCCAGACCCAGACAGCTGAACAAATCCTACAAGAGATCAGGGACTACTATGAAAGCCATGTGGCTTTCTGTATAGACCTTTCCCTTGACCCAAAACATTAACCCAGCTACAGCAGGAAGTATTAGATTGCAGAGTCAGCCTTGGCAGGCAAGGAGAACGTCTGTGGCAAATCTGTCATCCACAACTATCCCAGTCGGTAAGTTGAGGCTCACCTGAAGGCTTTTCAGAGCTAAAGACGTGTCATTGATCACTGCAGCTGAAGGCAGAGAGAAATTTTATACCATTTTTTCAATTTGGTGATTTCCGTTGTATGGATAACTGCATATGAAGTGCACTTTACTAACAAGTCACTTATTCCTGCCTAAACCCCCCGCCCCCATCGCCAAATGACAGGCAACCTACTGCTGGAGAGATCTCCACAGTCATCTGAGGATTACATGATCTACTGGGATTTGTTTCCTTAAATACCTGAAAGTCAATTATGATTATCCCTATAATGTGCATGTGTGCAGAAAGGAGGCAAGTTAATGCCTTGCTTCTACACAAAAAAGTATAGTACCAGGGCCACATTCAGTGCCCCTGAAACAGAACTGTTTTAAGCAATCGTTACTCCTTCAAAAATGGGGGTGGTGGGCACAGGCCAACGATGCCTTGAATGTGTCCTCCCAGATAGCTGGAGAGTACTGTGTACCCAGTTAAGTTCAAATAATTGGATCCAGTCCTTGATTGTAGAGAGACTGCCTAAGGGAAATGAATCCAACCCGTCTCGTTGCCCATGGCACTGGTCAGGTGCGTTTGCCTGGCCTACAAAGTGACTGAGTGACAACTACGAAAATCTGGGTGTGGAAGATATCAGGAGGCTTGGCAGGTTCTTTGCACTGGAGGTCCAAAAACTGCAGTCGTCCCTGCTGGAATCAACAGACTTCTCAGTTGGCTTAAAGGGGAATGGTAATCAAAGGACAGTTACAGCCATCAGGTTGGGCATGGTAGACCACTCAAATTTTAGATTGTGATAGTTCGAACTAGCCACACCAGGGTCTTTTTCTTCAAGTGGAGGGAAATGGGGAAGGTTTTGAAAAAGAAGGATGATTAATGTCTCCTTCCCCCAAACCCCTCTGAGTCTAAGTCATTCACTATCCGGGTTCTAGAGTTGTTGCTTTCCCTCTACGACTATAAAATGCTCATGTCCGATTGTAGTGGTTATACTTTACCTTTTTCCTGTCCGCAGCCCTCCCATCTGGAAGGAATAAGGAAAAGCATTTTATTTTAAGTCCTACAGAGAAGTAGGTGTCACTCACATGTTCCATGTGGACCACTCTGGGGATACATAGGCAAGGCACTCAACCAATCTAGGAGTGCGCCAATTCAACAAAAGATTCCAGATGGATGACCTAGAATTAAGTTTGAACACTTTAGGTTCCATTCTGCCTGGGATGCTACCCAGAATGTGGACCAATCAGGCCAAATTGAGGTTGCCATTGGGGGAAAGAAAGAAACATCATGACAAATAATAGGTGAAATCCCAAATTTTCAAAATAGGTCTTTAAAAACTCCAACACTTTGGTCAGCTAGGACTGTAAGGAAATGATCCCTCTCTGGGGACAGCTGCACACAATGATCAAACTTTCTCATTAAGATTTTTTGACCAGGGAGAGGTAGAAGGAGTAAAAAGTCTTTTTGATTTAATTATTGAAGTGCCCATTATAACACAACAGAGAACTGTAGGTGATAGGGAGTGTACAAGTTTCACTATCTTAAGTATCAGCTCCTTATGCATGCAGTGGCTTTTTGAATGAAAGAAGCAGTAATGTCAGACTACAAAAGTCTGGAAAGCAGACATATGACAAAGAGTAATTTCAAAGGTATGGCCCAAATGGGCTGATTGAACAGGAGCAGCACTGTAATCTGCAAAAGTATTAACAGCAATGAAGCACTACAGGAGCGGGGGGTCAAAAATCCAACATAGTTGATGTGCCCGGAGTGGGAGAGAACAGTGTTCTGTGTAACGGGACTATCTGCACCGTGCGAGAAAAGCACATCAACTCCGGCAAGAGCCACAAGTCTCTCATGCAATGGTAGCCTCTGCATAAGACACGTGGGGTCCTTTATTTTGTGTCTAGTCTGCAATGGTGGGTGTGTTGCCATAACCACGATTATGATGGATCCAGAAATGGCGGCAAGCTGGGCAGCTCAGACTAGATCGACAGCGTGACTCCAGTTGGTCTTGCCAGAAAAGACGCCCTTGCTGTGGACAACTACAGGAGTGCCCCAGACTGTTTGATCAGAAGCTGCAATTTACCTCTAATTTTCATGCCCTAAGAAGAGTATCTTTAATTTTCCAAAATGGCAAATCAAACAGACCACTTGCAACGGCCAATGCTGGCCAAAATATAACAATGTTCATCAAAGGACATATTGGCCAGAGTTATGACAACAGCTTAGTTCTGCCAACTTAAAAGAACAGCCACGTAAACTTTGGTTTTACTCAGTGAGCGCAGTTTTACTCTAGAGCTTCAGCAGTCTGGGTGATACTGTTGGGTTTCAATTAAGCCTAATAATCAGTGTTTCAGGTGCAAACATTTATGGGAAACTCTGAATCGAGGCTTTATTAAGTCAACAGATTTGCTGCAGGCTGAGAGCGGGGCAGAAATTTCCCCCCAATAGATTAAGTGCTACTTTTTCATTTAAAGCTGAGATGCCCCTAGGCCCAGGCTAGTGGCATTGCCGAATACAGTATTTCCATTTGACAATGCTTGTGGGGGCCCTTCCCATCTAAGTAGTTTTTGAGTTGATCCACCCCAAAATGGAAATATCTGGCCCAAGATTCATAAGAATCACAAAAGTTCACTAGCAAAATAATAACTGGTTTTCAAAAGGAGAACCTGGTAAGCCTATGAGGCATCAGTAAGACGAAAACCCCAAGGAGTGCCTATCAGGAGGAAGCTGCTTCCTTTTGCCAGATCCTCTAATTGCCAAAATCATCAGTAACAGAGACTTTCATTCAGATGAGTCATTAGTTTGGGGCCCCAAAGGGATGAACAGTTTTCTGCATGCACTACTCCTGTCTGGAGACGTTTTCCTGCCACCTATGGGACAGGGAAGGACATGTAAATCAATGTTCTACTACACATTCAGAAGTGACGGCCACAAAAGCAACATACCGAATCTCCCCAAAGGGCCTTATTTAAAAGATCATTTTAACTCCTGTGCTCCTCTCAGGATGCTGCCCAAATCTCATCTGTTGAATTTGGGGGCTCCTTCCCCATGTGACCATACAAGAAAAATACTTGAATATCTACATCCAACATAACCATCAAATCCGGGGTCCCTTTCCTCCTTGAAGTTTCTCAGCTTGCTCAAAGGGATCATCATGATCTTTATTCCCCCTTGGGAAGAGGGAGATTTTGGTCTTAACCATAATTATTTTTCTTCTTAAAGCTACTTAGATCAGGTCTAAGCTCTGTGACATTAATTTTTCACTCACTTTCAGTTTTTAGTGGTTTGCAGTCGCTTGTGGATCAACAAAACAGACTTCCAAAACCCAGTGTTGAGTGACAGGGTCACCATTACTGAACCCATCTGTTTCAGACTAACTGACCATTTAACAGTCCAGTCGCTTTGTTTCTGTGCAAGGGCCACAGGTCTGTGTCTTTTGGCTGACCTGAGTTTGACTCACAGAGAAGCGATGTTTTTTGTGTTTTTTTTTTTTAAGATTTTATTTATTTATTTTCAGAGAGAGGAGAAGGGAGAGAAACAGCAATGTATGGTTGCCTCTCACATGGCCCTCACTGGGGACCTGGCCCGCAACCCAGGCATGTGTCCCGACTGGGAATCGAACTGGGACCCTCTGGTTCCCAGCCCGCACTCAATCCACTGAGCCACACCAGCCAGGCGAGAAGCGATGTTTTTAAGACGTCCACATTATTCCATAACATTTGCTGCCTGACTGTTGTAACATCGAAGTTTTTACTTGATTTCATGATAAAGGCTAAAAGAGTTATTTTGGGTAGCAGAACCAAATGGAAGAATTTATCTAGAATTTTTTGATTTAGTGTCTCATTATCCAGTGGGCCACCTTCATTAGCACTGGGAATCCAATCCACAGCCATTTGAGCCTGAATACTAGTCAGTGCTTCACCTAATGGTTTCCCATGACAGTCTCTGAGTCAAAACACCCCCGCAGCCTCTCAAACTCGTTAAAAAATACTGTGGTGTCTTTTACTGTCATGTTTGAACATATCTGAGGTTGGAAGACTACAAAAGGGATTGAGCCTTGAAACAACCAAGCGTTGCCATTCTTAATAAGCCCTCATCCTCCAAGTAAACCAGCCAAAGTTGTAACAATTCACCTGTTTTCTGCCTATAGCGGCAATGAATTCCCCTACCTTCATCTTCAGCATACATGGAAGATTCTGTAACTGTTTACGCAAAGAGGGTGGAATTCTGTCAATCTAGGAAACATCTTAGTTGTAGTCGTTGAGTTGTATTAATGGAGTCTTTAGACTGACAACCACATGGGAAAGAATATTCTCCTGCCCTCCCTGTGGACAGGAGAGTTTACAACTATCCCAGCACTGTTTCAGATCTTTTTACACCTACCTTCCAGTGCCCTCTCTGGAACCACCTTTGCAATTCCTACTTATGAAAAAGCAATGAAGTAGAGAACCATTCATTGCCTGGTTGACTATGTAATCCAGTCAACATGTTTGCTACCAATTCCTGAAGACTGTCTTCAAATCCTGTTCATCAACCCTCTCTTCCAGAAATAAAGTCTTTGTCAGAGTCTCACACTCATACCAAAATTGTCAAGAACGTTAAAAGGTCTAAGATTTTACACTTATAAACTTACAATAATTACTAATACTTACAATACTGTACTTATGCTTACAATAATTACAAACATACAAGCTGACAAGGTAGCCTGCCACAGTTGATGGATGCTTGCAGAAGCCATAAGACTTCTGGGTCAGAGACAACGGACTTTATTACTCACGGCTACAGCCATGTCTAGAGTATCAGCATTTCCAGTGTCACTTAGACATTTTCCCTCTGCATCCCCCTCATAACACCCTTCTCAAAATACTGCTTTCTCCTCCCATTACCTACAATTTCACTGCTACTAAAATTTTAAACCTTTTCTTACTGCTCCATTCAAGCTGAGTTATAACATTTTCAAACTTTTATTGACCAAATTACCTAGAGTAGAACATATAATAATATGGATGTATAAGCCTTAGGTTATTTGTTTCAATTATTGATTTAAACATGCTTTTTCCCAGGAAGACTTTGAGCTCTCTTATGACAGAAAACAGGTCCTCTAGTCCTTTGTACCCCAAAATGCATACGGCAGTTGAAGAGTACAAGCATGTACAGAATTCAGAAATGAATACTGACTAGTAATTGGGCAGCCTTCAGAGCCCCACATGTATGGGAAAGCATTTGTGAAAGCATTCTTATACACTTATTTTATAAATTATTTTGTTGCCTTCTCTTTCAGATGTACACTTCAAGGTGAGCAATGTATTCATTAGTGTTCTAAATTAATTCCAGTCATGTTCAGTTTTTCTAGGTCATCCACATGAATTTACAGTAAATTGATATATGCAATCATCTAAGTATGGTTTTTCATATGGTTCTCATCAAATAATTACCAGCAAAGAAATTGCTGGTAATGTTAAGTTAACCAGGTCTCTTCATCCACAATAAAAACGGGTTAAACTAAATGATTTCCAAGGCCTCTTGTAACTCTAAATTATTCCCAGTCATAATAATGATAATGGAAATGACAGTATTTTTGATGTTAAGGTACATTCCTATTTATGTCTCATAACTGTTTTCTTCCTTGGCTAGTTACAATTTTTCAAGATGTATAAACTCTTATTCATATTTAAATAATGGAGTTATCTCACTATTTAAAATTAAGTAAAATGTGTAAAATAGGATTTGTTGTGTTAAAGCATAGCAATTATTTATAAACATATCTGGTTTACATATTCCATTTTAGTTGCTAGCATAATTAAGAAATTAACTCAAAGGGTTAATTCTTAAAGGACATATTATCTCTTAACTTTACAAGTTTGTTATTTTAAAAAGTCAACATAAGGATCATTTTCTGGACAACAATGGATTTCTTGGAATAGGGATATTTTGAGAAGACTAATTATATTCATTTGGCCTCATCATCTCCGCCAAAAGTAGACAAGATGATCACACACCCTATAAAACTATATGTATCTGTATCTTACATGATGCTAGAATTGCGGATTAAAATTAGACAGTTATTTATAGCCAAGGTCTGGGTTTATTTCCTGCAACAGCTTGTAGCAGCTAATCCATTAAGCTTTGTACTAGCTAAGAAATTTAGCGTAATGAGCTACACTAGAAAAATCTAAGAATCACTAAAGGAAAATGTTAAGCCATTTAAACTAAGGTCAGTTTTGAAAAACAAATCTTAATAATTCATGATCGAAATTAAATGTTCCATCTTCTGCAGCTTCACATGCTTCAAAGGGAAAAAATAAGATATAATACAAATAACAATAAGAAAAACAGCAGGAGCTTTAAACCTGCAGCATCCTTTACAACCATGATTAAAATGCTATGTGCATAAGATAAAGCTTTTCAATGTCTTTTCTACAAGAAAAAAATTCTGAAAAGCTTTTATCCTTTGAAAAGAAGAATTTGAAATGAGCTTCCCTAAAAGAATGTGAGTAATAAGCTAGGAAAGAAAATGCAATGCAGCCTCCGTAATTTTTTTCAGATTCACCATGAAAGACATACAAAACTTGCTAAACTTTCAATAATGTTCAATTTTACTCTTAAAACAGAAATTCAAATGACCAAAAGCATATTAAATATATGACATTAATTTATTTTTGATTCAGGGTCATTATCCTCTCTTCTTGAAGCTTTAGTTGCACAATATGAAAAATTACCACCTAGGTGTTGATGTTTCCCTTAGTTTTTAATTGGACAATTTTCTGGAACCTTTCCTCTCTGTAACCAAGTCAGTTTTCTGCCATAACTACCACATTCACTGTTATGTTTAATAAATTAATCCTGCAAAGAACTTGCTGTCTTATTAATTTTTCTTATTTTACATACTTAGTTCCACAAATTTTGTTTTTTCTATTGATACATTCTTTTATCTTTGATGCCTTATTTTTAAACTAATTTCTCCTTTGCATTTCTCTTTCAGTTCATTTTATCCTTAAGCTTTTCTAAAGACAAGATTTGATTAGCTAAAACTTCATAAGCACTATCTGCCAGTCACCATTCTGATATTTAATTTTTCTACAAAAATTCTAGAGGAAATGCCATTATTATCCTCATATTGATATGAGAAAACCAAAAACAGAAACATTGCGTTACTTGCCCAACAGCACACTGTATCTGGAATTCAACCACATTAGTCAGGCTTGCAAAGCCCACGTGCTTTTGTGCTCATTCACTGCAATAAAATGGATGGTACATCTTGTATTAATTTTCTTCTGTTTATTGTTATTGTTATTATTGTTTTCCACAATAAAATGTGTATCATTCTTCCATTTTCGAATGTTTGTTTGTCTTGTGTTTATTTTATTCTTTGTTTCTTCCCTTGTCTTTTTGCTTCAGCATTAGTAGAAAATTAACATATTCTCATTTACTTTGTCTCAGTTTTTTTTTTAACTTTTTTCTTTTATTATTTATTTTTAGACAGAAGGGAATGGAGGGAGAAAGAGACGGGGAGAAACATCAATGTGTGGTTGTCTCTCACGAGGCCCCAACTGGGGACCTGGCCTGCAACCCAGGCACATGCCCTGATGGGGAATTGAACTGGTGACCCTTTGATTCACAGCCCGTGCTCAATCCACTGAGCTACACCTGCCAGGGCTGTCTCAGTTTTTTTAATATTGACAATTCTATAACTATTATATGACTACTCCAATACAATGTATACATTTCATTGGCTTTCCATAATGATTTCTTGCCCTTCCCTAAAGCTTCACTTAAAAGACACAGTATTGTATGCTTATAGATTAAGAAAAAAGTTTCATTGGTTTTGATTCGCTGATTTATATCTACACTTTTCATTAAATTTTGTAGTAAGGAAATTCCATAATCTTTCTTCATTCAGTCATCTTACTACAGAATACTCTCAGTTGTCCATACGTGGTTTCAAGAAATCTACTTTTTGTTCAGTTAGTTAAATTTGTTATGTATAAAATTGATGAAATATCTTGGATTATGTAATTTAAGTTTACTTTGGACTGGGCATAAAAAATAAAAACTAAGCAATTAAACCCCTACCTCAAGTATATTGTTTAAAGCACACAATAATATTGATTCCAAAGTGATTAAATTAGTTTCATCTTTATCTTCATTTGTTATGAAGGAAACTAAGTAGAAAGTTGTCTTTCTACTTGGAAATAGAATTCCAATTTTATAGAATAAATTAATACTTTCAAAATTTCATTTTGACCTTTAAGAAAGACTTTTTTTATTTTTTTCTCAATATAAACTCAAAGTTGAAGAGCTCATATTTTAACCATTAGTGGTAATTTATTTTGTTCAGAATTACGTATCTTCACACTTATTGTGCACAGAATATTAATATTTCCCATACCATGATTAGGGCTGAGAAGATGGTAACAAAGATATAATATAAAGTAGAATTAGCTGGATATTTTAAAGATAAAACTTTATTCTAATGCTCTTTAAAAGCTTTGTATAATGTATGAGCTGATTTTTGGTATTAAAAAACTTGGGTTAAGTTTTACTACATGGCTTATATTTTCAGTAACAAATAGATCAATTGTCATTTTTTAAACTGCAATTTTCTTCTATACCTTAATGACAGAATGTCATCTATTTTAGTTGTTCGCGACCTTTAATTTCAGTTGACAATTCACATCATCCTCAAATTTCTCTCACTAAAGATAGGATAAAAAGATAGGATTTTCACCTTGGTTAAAAAGAGGACTGAGGTTTGTGTGGAAAATGGAGTAGAGGAAAACACATACTACCTGAATTTGGAGGAAGGAGACATAGTTCAAAAGGCTCACATTTTCTACTTCCTGCTACCACTTCCATCCAAAGGAGTCAATTTTATTATCTATTAAAAGGTATAAACGTAAGTATCACACAGAGATTATTTTGTTTGGTATAATTCTCTTTTCTCCTATGTTACAAGAGAAAAAGAAAGACTTTATAAACCCAATTTTCTAAACAAGATCACTTCCTACTTTTTTCTTTTATCTGCCTTCCAACATAGAAACAAAGGTTTCAAGGAGCAAACATTAAAATAACAAATGATAATTTTGAAAAGAAAACAAACCAAAGTATATCTTTCAACAGTTTTCCAAGTAATTCCACAATGGTCTAAATACAACTTGACCATGGATTTTATTTTACATTAAAAATATTATCTTATCTCTTTGTAGAATAAACACATTTCTAAAAGAACCACCCTAGCTGGCAACATTAGACCACTACGGAAAAGCACTTCTACAAAAGTGGTTGGGGAAATACTGTAGCGATCATTTCATAAAAAATAAAATTATGAAATATTTCAAGTTTGAAATTGTAGATTATACATTAATAATAAAACAATTTCACCATTTTTGTTTAATTTGACAACTTCCTTAACTTTTTCTTCCTATACTATAAAGTCTATGTTTGCTCCATTTTGAATTTATACTTGTGTGTGGTATAAGAAGGTGGTCTAGTTTCATTCTTCTGCACATATCTACCCAATTTTCACACCATTTATTGAATAAACTATCTTTAGCCCATTGTATGTGCTTGCTTCCTCTGTTGAATATTAACTGACTATAAAGGTGTGGGTTTATTTCTCGGCTCTCTATTCTGTTCCACTGATCTATGTATATGTTTTTATGTCAGTACCTTCAATGTTAGAACCAAAACCATAAAAGTCATAGAAGAAAACATAGGCAGCAAAATCTCAGACATGGCTCATAGCAATATTTTATCAGACATATCTCCCCAGGCAAGGAAAACAAAAGAAAAAAGTAAAAAAATGGGACTACATGAAACTAAAATGTTTTTGCACAGCAAAGGAAAATATCAACAAAATAAAAAGACAACCCACAGAATGGGAGAATATATTTACTGATACATCAATAGGTGTTAATATAAAAAATTTATAAAGAACTTACAAAACTGAAGCCCCCCAAAAGACCCAGTTAAAAAATTGTCAAAGGACCTGAACAGACACATCTCCTAAGAGGACACACAGATGGCCAATAGATGTATGAAAAGATGCTCAGCGAATTTCACTAATCATTAGAGAAATGCAAATTAAATCACAATGAGATATCATCTCACAACTGTCTGAATGGCTACCATCAATAAATCAGCAAACAAGTGCACTGTTGGTGGGAATGCAGATTGGTTCAAATACTATGGAAAGCAGTATGGCGGTACCTTGAAAAATTAAAAATGGATCTGCTTTTTAACCCAGCTATCCTACTTATGGGAATATATCTGAAGAAAGCCAAAACACTAATTCTAAAGAACATAAGCACCCCTATGTTCACTGCAGCATTATTTACAATCGCCAAGATATGGAAGGAGCCCAAGTGTCTTATCAGTAGATGAGTGGATACAACAACTATGGGACATTTACACAATGGGATACTAACTGGCCATAGAAAAGATGAAAATGTGACCCTTTGAGAATGCATGGATGGACCTGGAGAATATTATGTTCAATGAAATAAGCTAGTCAGAGAAAGACAAATACCATATGATTTCACTTATGTGGAATCTAATGAACAAAGTGAACTAACAAGGAAAACAGAGACGGGCTCATAGATGGAGAGCAGAAGACAGTAGTGCAGCTAACACACTATAAGGGGAAGGGTATTTAGAAAGTCACAGAGGTAGAAGAAATGGGCTCAGGAAACAAGTTACTGAGGCGAAAGAGGCCCCTGGGAGCATAGGGGAGAGAAAGGTAAAGGTAAGGCTGCTGGGAGAAGAAGAGCAGGGCAAAGAGGCACGGCCATGCTCCTGGGAAGGAGAGGAGGTGGAGGGACTGAGCAAAAAGGACACATCACTCATGGACATGGACCACAGTGCGGTGACTGCTGAGGGGAGCAAGGTTTAAGATGGCTAAAGGGCAATGGGAAAAACACAATAAAGGTCAAATTTTTTAAAAAGCCTATGTTTGCCAAATTATAGTTGGCTGCCACGGTAATTTTTAGCAGTTACCATTTTTTTGTTTTGTTTTGTTTTGATTTTGAACAAAACTTTCAAAACATGAGTGCTCTGAAATTCAGGAAGTACCAAACAAGGGGAAATTCACTAAAGAGCTGGCATACTTCCAGACCACAGTGATTGTTCAACGAGCACTGATCTGCGATACAAAAACAAAAACAAAAACTATTTTAAACCGCACAGTTTAACATACAAATAAATGATATTCCTATACTCAGGGTGCTTTACTGTATTTTAGAGAGATAACAAAATCAAATGATTACAGAGTACTATAACGAATAATTGATTAGATATTGGCAAGATCTAAACTGGAAAACAAGGACTGGGGCTATTTCAACTATATATTTCTCCACTCAAAATCACTCCCGTCTTCGTCACGTATTAGGGACGCCATATGAGGCAAGTTACTCAGCATCTTAGTATGTATGTTTCTTCATATGTAAAATAAGGATAACAGAATTACTACGCAGATAACTGAATCAATACTTTGACTACATGGTGTACTTTTTTAATCTAAATTACTAAAACCCAAATTGAGGTAACATAAATGTGTAGAAATACACTAAATGTTCATTAAAAAAGAATCTCCATATTGAGGTGACAATTTGACATATTATTTACACTTATTTCCAAAACATCTTTTTTTTTGAAATACTATCATTTTACAATGTTTTTTTTTTTTCTTACTCACAATTAAGCTTCAGCTAAGAATCAAGGTATCTTACCAAGGTTCTATTTATTAAGTTTTAAAGTGTGATTATTCCCAAAGACTTCCTTTATGTTTGTGAAGCCCTTTAAGGAAGGTTGATTTAATCATTGGGATATGGTTTTTAATGGTAAAGGCAGGAAAATATTTTCTTCCAGACTAAAGTATTTTGAGCTTCATTAATGCAGGACTTATTTTCAAAGACGCTTTAGAAGCTGAGAAGCAAGAAACGCCCTTTAATTCTATATTGACAGTGAAGGAGCTGACCTGATAGTTTCAATGGGCCTGCTGCACCCTATCAGTAAGACAAAAGCGAAACGCCTCTCCTGCCATTAGTGATGGATTATTTTTGTGATACATACCCTGTTTCCTCTAATTTTAAGTTTAATATTTGACCTATTAACCAATGAACGTGTTATTGTTTTAATACAGTCCCTGGTTACTTCTTTCTATAAGTGAAGGTACCATTCAGATGGAAGCTAAAAATGTTTCAGAGCCATGAACTTTAAATCCTGGAAAACATCTATTTCCCCTTCTCTCAAGAGTACCTCTTCTCTGACATGCAACAGTTGTACTATGCTCCAGTTTGGTTCCTCCACTAAATCTTTCTGAATTGTAACCACTTAGGTATTAGAAGAAAATAAGTCTCTCATAATTTACGTTTTAATTGAAAGGCTTACTTACTCTATTACATAAGAAACCAAGTATAAAAAAATTACCTCAGACGGACTTTACCAAGTGCAATGCTGCCATCAAGTGGACCACAATAAGATTAACTGCACAGAATATTGAAGCCAAATCCCTTTAACAGGTAGCCTATACATTGTGTAGGAAACTATAATAAGAATACATAAAATAATTTTTAAAACCACATCAGAGATGGTTGTTAAATATACTTTATATATCTGTTTCTACTATAGCTCTGAAAATCTGCAATAAATGCATTCTGCCATGAAATAAAATGATAAAAGGGCAAAAATAAAAAAGAAAAAGAAAAAAGAAGAATCCTCTGATCACTCACTATAAAAAAGGTAGACTTCACCATGTTTATTCAACATTTACAAAGTAATTTTATAACTCACTTGAATTTTCCAAATAGAATTGATTGATAAAAATGTTTTGGCAGGTCTGTTTCCATATAAAGTAATTTAGACCAGCTCACCTTAAATTCCCTGATTTTTAAAAACCTTGTCATATAGAAAAATCTCAGAAAGTTATAGTGCAAATACCATAGATTCGCTTATTTTTTCTCTCAGATTAGATGCTATTTAATTTCTCTTCTAAAATATTAACATTACATTATTAAAGAAATGTATAGCTTTATATGGTAATTGTATTGAATAAATAAGTTAATATTCAATCCAACAAAAACAAAGGTAGTAGCTAAACTTTGTTTCCCTATGGTTTTAAAGATTTTATTTTTTTATTTATTTATTTTCAGAAAGAGGAGAAGGGGGAGAGAAAGAGCAATGTATGGTTGCCTCTCACATGGCCCTCATCAGGGACCTGGCCCGCAACTCAGGCATGTGCCCCGACTGGGAATCGACCCAGGACCCTCTGGTTCCCAGCCCGCGCTCAATCCACTGAGCTACACCAGCCAGGCTGTTTCCCTATGGTTTTAAAATTGGTTATCTCATTTGAAGTCCTCATTTCAAATCTATGAGGTTGGCAATATCAATCTCATTTAGTGGATAAAAACGCTGAGGCTTAGACATTTTAACTCCATGTTTCACAGTCACACAGTAAATAAAGGTTTAAGGCAGGTCAATCTGACCCCCAGACACTAGCTGGAACCACTGCGCTGCAAACTGGAGAGCTTAGACTAACATTCCACACTAACACCTACAGTTACCCATGTCAGAAAATATCCTAAATTGTTATTCTAATGTTTATCGATATAAAGCAACTGCGAACATTGCCATTACATTAAAAACATTCGTTCTCAATATTAATAATTAGTGAATGATAAATAATTCGTTTATTTATAATAAATACAACACCACATATAGTTGCAGGATAGAATATTGGAAACCTTACAATTCACAAGTTATAAAATAGCATAGCTATACAATTGCCAAAAAGTCTAAATACAGAAAGGATGTATATGCTGTCTTCCATTTACTTTAGGCTGTGCAAACTGTTAATTTTATTTTAAAACAATGGAAATTTCTCAGTATGATTATACAAGTGTTCAAATGAATGAAATACTGCAGTTGAAACTTGAAAATATAATGATTTGCAGTTGGCCAATTGAGGCAATGGGCTTGTCATCAGTGCCTACCGAAGAAGCTGACTCACATTAAACTATTTCTAACATGAAAGTAATCTCTGAATCCTAGAAAAGGGATAGTTTATAATCACTCACGATAGCCCTTTGGTGACCGTAAGTTCCCTGGAAACATTTTCTTTCCTATTGTTTTAGCAAGTGCAGAAGTTTGTAAATTCCACCACAAATACCATTAAATCAGCATGTGGACACATTCCAAGAACCCAGATGATCTTTTTTGTACTGTTGCAGAACATATGATAACAGAGCAAAAGAATATTGTATCTGTGCATATCCGCTGCTACTCTGCCAGGGAGCAGTGGAAAGAAGACAGGCTTCAGAGTCAAATTGTAACTCCCTACCTCAGCTTCCCCACTTACCGGAGTGTTTGATAAATTTAACAAGTGCTTTAATCTCTCTGAACCCTGGCTTTTCTCATCTGAAAATAGGGAGAATAACTCATTGCATTATATATAAAGCTTACATGTAGATATTCATAGCCCTAACCTACAGGATCTTTGAGAACTGAACAGTATAAAAATATGAATTGCTTGTAAAGTGGGAGACCTGACACAGAGATAAAAATCTGTGCCAGCAATGCAACAACAATGTTAATTTTAAGCAATAACTTAAATCAGACCTCTACCTGGATGATCTCTTTCTTACTTTATAATTCATCACTAGCCTCTTCCTTCTGAGGAATTCATCTATATAATAAGTAGAAATGATGTGTTCCATTGTCCCAAAGAAACCTGTGTAGGCATATGTATTCCTTTTAAAGAGCATTTCTTTATAGACACAGCTGAATGTAGTTGATGGAGAATTTGTTCTTGTTCACAAGTCTTCAGTCCGTATTCCTGTAACTGTGTGTGCCTTGGAAAAGTGATCTAGTAGAGGCTCAGAATTTTTCTTTTAGCAGTTAATGAGACTAACTAAAAAGAATAAAAAGAGTAATATGGGTGCTGGGGGGAAGCTTTGTATTCAGACCTTGTATTTAGAGAGAAATCTATTACAGAGTAATCAGCCACCACAATAAAATAAACTGGGGAGAATAAATGAAGAAACTGGGAAATGCCAACATTTGCAATGTGGCCCAATTTCTAAGACATGGAATACACTAGAAAGAAAATCAGAAGTTATCTAAAATCAATTTGAAAAATTCTAGGGGCAGGTATACTTGGTTGTTATGGTATGTGAAAAGATGGCAAAATATGAGGCATTAATACTTTTAATTGGATATGAAGTTGAATGTATATAAAAGATAAACTGGCCCATGCCTAAAATGCATTCAGAAATGCAAAGTAAGCAAAATATCACTTAAGAACGTTGGCTTTGTAAAAATCATCTAATAGAATTAATTTTTGTAATTGTAATAATCAATAGAATATGCTAGGATATATCTGACATATTCTTTCAGTGAATAATTGAAGAGGAATTCTACCTAAGTCACATTTACCTATGTACTAAATTTATGACTTAATTTCCTCAATACATCCAAAACATGTATTATTACCTTCCATTAATTCCAACAATGGTATAAAGGTAAAAATATCTCTCAGCTACAACTATAAAATGAAACTCGCTGCCCTGATTTCCTCATAAAATAGTTTTTATTACTGTTAATTTCCTATCTTTATCTTTTTTCTTAAGTTAGATATATATAATTTTCCCATTTGTTGAATTATATTTTCTAGACAATAAAAATGTCAAAGCCTCCAAATGCAAACGAATGAAGAGCTGAAACATTTAACATACTAACTTGTTAATAATCTATTGGTATTTTTAATGCTATTGCATTGCATGTATTTTTAGACTTTATATTTTAGAGCACTTTTTTTAGCTCCACAGCAAAACTGAAAGCAAGGTACAGAGATTTCCCACACACCCCTTACCACTACACCTTGACAGCCTCTCCAACTACCAGCAGCTCTCATGAAAGCAGTGAAACCTGGCAACTAATGGACCTACATAGACACATCACTTCCACCTGCAGCCCAGAGTTTACATTAGGATTCAAGGTCAGTGTTACACATTCCATGGGTTTGGACAAATGTGTAGTAACATGTATTCACCATTATAGCATCATAGAGTATCTTTGCTGCTCTATAAAGATCCCATGTGCTCTGTCAGTCCATCCTTCTCTGTCTCTAACTCCTGGCAACCACAGATATGTTTACGGTCTCCACAGTTTTGCCCTTTATAAAATGTCACATGGTTGGAATCATACAGTATGCAGCCTTTTCAGATCGGCTTCTTTTACTTAGTAATACTCATTTAAGTTTCCCTTATGATAATGTGTAATTTTTCTCTGGCGCTTTCAAGAGTCTAATTATGATGTGTTCTGCATTTGACGTCTTTCAGTTTATCCTGCTTGGGGTTCATTCAACTTCTTGGGTGTGTATATATGTGTCTTTCCAAAATTTGCGAAGTTTTTAGCCATCAGTTTTTTTAATAGTCTGTCAGCTCTACTTTTTCTCCTTTCCTTTTGGAACTGCATTAATATGAATTTTAGATCTTCTGTTATAGTCCTGCCAGTCTCTGAGGCTGTTAATTTTATTTCTTTTTAAGTCTACTTCTCATTGTTTTTCAGATCAAATTCTAATGGTCCGTTCCCGAGCTGACTAACTCTAACCCTCTGCTATCTCTGCCCTATCATTCAGTCTATTCAACAAGCTCTCTTTTAAAAAAATACCTATACTCTGGTTTCTCTTCTGATCGTATAAATCTTTCACCTTTTAAAAAATACCTAGTATTGTATTTTTTATTTCTACAAATTTTTAATACAATAATACACCATTTTCATCATAGCTGTTTTAAAATCCTTGTCAGGTTATCCCAACATCCGGTTTATGTTAGCATCTATTGGCAGTTTTTCTCATTTAAGTTGCGCTTTTCCTAGTTCTTGATATGATAGATGATTTTGATTGTATCTTGGGAATTTTGTTTACTAAAGACAGACTCTGTAATCTTTATAAATAGTTTATCAGGAAGTCACATTCTCTAAGTTTAGTGTGCAGGTCCTGGCTTATGTTTGGGGCTATGGTTCTAATGTCACTTTAATTTTCAGAGCATTTGCAGTGTTATTTTGGCCTTCTTGGTTTATTTGGTGTTTCCGGTCTTTCCTGGTGGTGTCTGAGAAGGCAATAGATGTTTCCCAGGCCTAGTCACGGGGCATCTGCTGGTGGTGGAGGCTCTCAGGCCTGTTGGCATGAAGAGGTTTTCTGGGTCAAACCCTTGTTATAGCAGACTCTCCTCACCTATTTGAGACAGAGAGGACTTCTGTCTTCTGTTGGATCTTCTGATGTCTACAGGATCCCTTCTAAAGGTTCTTCTAGACATGCATGATGTGTCTGTGTGGGACCAGGAGGTCTCAGGTCTGTTGAAACAGCTGTTTTGATGGGGATTCTACTGTAACTGGCACCTGCTTCCCTGATACTCTCAGTGGGGAAGGGAGTCTTGCACCTGCCTGCCCAGCTCTTTTAGAGCTGGACCATTTGTGGTGAGGTCACTTTGGGGTCCCTTTGGCTGGCCAACCTATATCTATCGATTGGAGAAGGAAGTCTCAGATGCTGTAGAGAAGGGAAGTGCTTCCCCTGAAGTGGCCCAGAGCTTGCAATGAGTTTTCCAAGGGACTCTCTGATCCAACGGAGGCATGTGTCTCCCTAGGAATCCCTTTTGCTTGTCTGGGGTTAAGAAAAATTATCTTTCTGTTGGATGAGAAGATGCAAGATGCCATTCCTCTATGCTGTTCCTCAAGATCCATAATATCGAACCAATTTTCCTCCTTCTTACCACCTTTCAGAATTTCCCTCTTGTTTCTCCTCACATTATTTCCAAAGTTTACATTTCTATTTAGCTGGGAGAAGCAGAAAGAAACAAGTCTGTGCCATTTCGTCCAGCCTAATAGTCTCTCTGAGTGAATTTTAATGTTCAAATCTGACAACGCAGTTATTTTTTAAAATGTCATTCAGATTTTAAACTCAGTTTCTTTACATGATATAAAGTGCTTGCGGTCCCATGATTTTTAATTTCACCGCATTTCCATGTACCGACTACTCCACCTACGTGCTGTGCTCCGTGATCTCTCAGATTTGTGCAGCTACCATTCCTTATTTTTTACATTGCACTCCCATTTTAAGATGTATCTTCAGCTGTCCACTCCTCAGTGAACTATCTTCTTACTCCCCGTGGTGAAATTAAGCAGCTTCTTCTTTATTCTTCCTCTTCACTCACACAACACCCTCTGCTTGCATCTCCAGGATGTCTGATGACAGCTAATATTTCCTTGGTACCTGGAATAGGTCTGCCTATTGTAGGCTCTCAGTCACTGTTGAAGCACCACAGACGGTGTCCATTAAGTATCAAAAGTGGTTTTGTGGGAGTTGTAATCTGCACAAAAATTAAATGTAATTAAGAAAACACATAGGTGTTCAAAACTGGATACTTTACAAGGTGACTTACCAACAGTTTGTTTTCCTTAATCCTTAAGGCATATATCATTACCCTATTTTACAGGTGAAGAGTGTTTCAATGCCCCCTTTTATCCAATCATGCTGCCTGTTATTATCTTCATATTTTTAATGAAAAATTAGATTTACAAATATAAGTCACTGTTAATAAATTAAGACAAGCACATTATGAAACTACTATTAAAAGTAAAGGAAATAGGGTCTTTCTATTGAAATAGACAAAAAGCAAAAAGCATAAATGAAAATTGGATGGTTTCATTTTCATCCCCATTTTTATCATAAGGCACACATTAACATTTGTATTTATTACAACTAAGTACTTTGTGTTCACAATTTCTTATGCAAAAATATATGGATACAGCACCCGACTCAGAATATACAAAAGGGTATGTAGAGAGAAAAGTATATTTCATTCCTATTCTTGCCGCTGAGCAATCCATTTTTCCTCCAGAGTCAACCTCTGCTACCTCTTTTGTTGTTTTCATCTCATAATATATATGCAAATATTTTCTTTTTCTTCCAGAAAGGTAGTTGAACGTAAACACTGACAAGCTTATTTTGTTTTAGTTTTTTTTTTCATCATTTTCCTTACTACTTTCTGGAAGTTATTTTGCTGTTGTTACACGTGGAGTTCTATTTTATTTGTATGTACTCAGGCTCATTGTATTCTATGTCTTTAAGCATGTAATATAATTTAAAATGTTTTCCGTCTACAGATTATTTTCCTATAAATCTTGCATGTTTTCTATTTTAGCCTTATATTTGCCTTTTCTGTGGAATTATTTTGGTGTAAAGCATGGTAGAGGAGGGAAGCAACTTTAATTTTTTCCGGATGACTACTGAGACATCCCAAACTATTTCCTACATCATTTTCTTTTTGGCCATTGATTACAAATGCCACCCTTTAAATTTTTCTCTACATATTTGGAACAATTACTTGAATTTTTATTTTTTTCCCACTGACTTGATTAACTATACATGCATTAGTGCAAAACTGTAGTTTCCGTGGTTTTGCAATATATTTTAATGTCTGTGAAAAGCAGTATTCCTTTTAATCACTATAGTTTTATATGTCTTAATATCTGATAGGACCAGTATCCTCTTTTTATTCTTACTTTGAAAAGTTTCCTGGCTTATCTCATTTGCTCATTTTCTCCTTAGTGTTATAAATCATCTACTATAATTCTCTTAAAATTTTGTTATTCATTAAAATGTGATTAATTTATAGATTAACTTGGGGAAACTTAACATCTCTATGAAACCAATTCTTTCTATCCAGGACTATGGTGTACTGTTCCATTTCTTCAAGATTACTTTTGTTTATCAATAAAAGCTTTGAAAATTTCCCTTGAGATCTTTTTTTACATTTCATGTACAGTTTAAGTATCTTATTATTTTTGGTGCTATTTTATGAAGTATTTATATTAATTATATATCCCAAATAGTTTTTATTTAAATATAAGAATGCAATTAAATTTTCTCTACATTAATATTTCATATTTCTACGTTAAATTCTCTTTTATTTTTGTTTTTCAAATAACTCAATTTTTCTATATAAACAATTATATCACTGGTAATGATAATTTACCTCTTTATTTTATTGGCATATATCTTCAGAACAATGTTAAATGATCAAGATTACACTTGCCTTGTTCCTCCTTGTTATGAGAAAACGTTTCCTGATGATTGCCAAGATTCCAAGAATGTGCCCATATTTCTTTCATTACCCTCTGAGATGATATGCTTTGTTTACCTTTCTCTCTTTTGTCCATGTACATATTTCAAAGTTCAGTTTACTCTCATCATTTTTATAAGTCTTTCTTCAGTCCTTCCGCCCCGCAGGCTCATCCTGTAGTGATTCCTCTAGCATGTATTTACTTACTTATTTATTAATTCAGTGACAACTGACCATCTACTATGTGGCAAACTCTGAACGAGGTAATTTTGTTCTGAAATGGCATAGTCCTTGTCTTTGAAAGACTGAAAAAACACAGTGAAGAGCAGAACATTTTTTTTTTGTTTGCATATATTGACAATATGGAGGAATGTTTATGATTGTGGACTTTGGATTGACACAGCTTTTCTTTTTTCAGTTAAAATCCACTTCCTCTTCTTTATTTAATCTTTATTATATTTTTTCCATTACCATTTAACCTCCTTACACCTCCCTTCCCCGAGAAATCACCACATTGTTGTCCATGTCCATGAGACCTTTTTCCTTTTTGCTCAGTCCCTCCATTTAATCTTGGCCATCTATGGGACCTTGCACAAACAATCTAACCTCACTAAGCCTCATTTACTCAACATGAATGGAGGACGTGCCTCATAAAGAGTTTTATGCTTACACATGATGATGCTTGTACAGCTCTGAGGACAGGACCAGAACACAGTGAGAGCTCAATGAATGTTAGTTATTGTTATTACTATAACCATTGTTATGATTAATAGAGTTAAATCCTATAAGAGGTTCACAAAATGTGTCATAGGAGACAAGAAGGAGTCTTTCAGAGAGCATAAAGAAATGGGCTGAATAGAAGAAAATGAGGTTGTCTGGAAGATAAAGGTAAAGAGTTTTAAAGGAGGAAATTTCTCAGGGAAATAAAAGGTACACGCAAGGTGATTGAGCTGGACCCTTGGATAGGGTCCAAGTGCACGGCCTGCTGAGAAACAAAAGGTGTTTCAGTCAAATCCGAGTCCAGTACCAGGAAATGATCTGGAAGGGTGGACCCTAGAATCATATACTACAGGTTACTTTGTGCTCCTCAAGCAATTACACACATGTGCTTTGGTATAATTAACTATTTCATTATCTCTGACATCTTTTGACTGCTAAGATTATATTACTAGAAATTTAAAAATATTTTCTATATTTTACATTTACTTTGCCAAATATCTACATTAGTGCCTTGCATATATTACTATTGCTAAATAAATTAAATATAGTATATGATTTTAAAAATAACTTTATATCTACTAAATAAGCGATAATATAAAAGTAAAAAGTCAGTATACTTATACAATTTAAATGTCGCCTTCACTATGCCCCAATTCATGTGGACTGGCTTTGTGACTCTTAGATACATGAGAGACACTATCTCAGAGCTTGCCTTCGATTTTGTGTTAGTGGGGAACTATTACAATTTCATGTAAGCTGGAACTGATTCTTTAAAAGGCATTATCACACAATTATCAGTTTAGTTTATACTAAACTGCAGGTATAGTACTGTCCATATTGACAGTTAAAAACTGGTACCTACTGTCTATAAACTCAGAGTTATCAAGGAAAAACAAAGATTATTCATATGTATGTATTTTAACTATCTGGTATATATATTTATTTTAACTATTTGAACTATCTGGGATACACACACACATACACACACATTTTAACTATCTGGGGGAGATTACATATATATCCCACCTATGATGCATGTGTGTGTGCAGTGGTTTGGGAAAACCACTCTGGCAGTGATATGCATCATAGTTTTTTGGGGAAAAAAGATTTGCAACAAAGGGACCAGCCAGGAAACTAATGCAAATAATCTTACTGTCCTCATAAGGGACATAAAAAGTTCACTCTATTCTATCCATGATGATTCTTTTTAAAGAGGTTAATCCTTGCCACTGAACTTTTTTTTATTTTTTATCTAGAAATTTATTTATATTTTAATTTTTTTATTTTTGTGTGCCACTGAATATTTGTAAAACATGTATAGTATTCAGTTTCCCAAAATGAAATTAGTTTCTCGTAAAAAATGTTCTAGACAAATCTTCCTGTTAACCCTAAAACACAGATATTTCAAAAAGATTAGAGCTATAATGTTCTGGAAAGAAAATATATTCTTTCACATAAGTAGAGAACAAAACAGCTTGATATTCATTTTTGTAAGACACAAAAACATTCCTATAAAATCTAGTCTACATTATATGATAGAATTTTTTACTGTTTCTTCTTTTTAAAATAATTAAATTGTCTATTATAGTCTTACTTAAGGGTAATTGGAGAAGAATTTATATGATTTTTTTCAGAGTTGCATCATTTACATTATTATTTTTTATTAATGAAATACAAGCTTATTTATAATGTATATGAAAACTGCAGTGGTTCTTTGCATTTTCATTACCAGGTTAAATCAGATAGGAGACCAATATGTTTTGTAATAAAACCTGTACTTATATGCATGTAAAAACCATAAGACACACGCACACTCATACATATTTCTGAGTAACACTAAGTCATAACCGTATTAACAGTTTCAAACATAATTTCACCAGACACTTCGAAGTTCTTTTCAAATTTAGTCAGATTAAAAATCAAACATTACTTGATA